>JAHWFP010240957.1:56328-77648 GCA_023313725.1 Lithobius niger
CCGATGGTGTATCGCGATAAATAACAGCAATTAAGCAAATCAGTCTCGAATTAAACATAATTACGTGAAGCAAAACGTCGTTTTCTTTTCAAACAATTCGCAATGAAATGTTTTGTCCCATTACGGAATGCACATTCCACTTTAATCGGAAAAGGAACCGGAATCGAGAAACCATTTTTCTAAAAAGAAATTGATTTGCTTAACGAGCCGTAAATTGATTTGCTTAACGAGCCGTGCGTTCGTTCAACAGGCAACGAAACGCGGCCACCAATTTCAGCGGCTTTAAAAATTCTTTAAGTGAAACGATTGGAAATCCTGTAGAAATTACATAAAAATAAGTATCACGTTCATCAAACTTATCACCAGTAACCACAGCGTAACGAACTAGTAACTAAAATCAACTTGGAAGTCACAGTTGCTACCTTCACGTACGCCTAGAAAATTTCTCTAGTAGTATCTCGTAACAAAGATAAAAGGATTTCCAATCGCCACGCCTAAGAAACCACTATGAACCAAAACCTTCCCAAATAGTCGGGAAATTTGACGAACGAATGAAACATGTAGCAACAGCAAATTAACTTACCTCACCTTCCTTCTGGAGATTTTCGCAATCAGGGTCAACTGGGTGCAAAATTTTCGGGAAATTTCTCCCTACACTTCGGGCATCGTTGTCGGTGTAGCACATCCATCCTCTGCGATTTTTTTTCAATCAAACTGACCCAACCAATTTTATTCTGAAATAACCAACTTCACTAAATAGCGAAAAAACGCCACGAAATCCGACAAACAATCGGTAAAGGTTTCTCATACCCCGTCCAACGTTACAAAAAAAAAATTATTTGAATAGCGTAAGTATTTAAATAATAGAAAAATTGAAACGCAAAACCATTGTCGCCAACGACAATCGTCAGCGCTGGAAACTATGAGGCGCCGTTTGGGACATAATTAAGTTGCCTAAAATATATATAATGTGGCGAATATATAAAATATTTTGTGCATATATATAAATATTTTGTCAAATATATAAATATTTTGTCAAATATATAAATATTTTGTCAAATATACAAATATTTTGTCAAATATATAAATATTTTAACATATATAAAATTATGTTCCATATATAAAATATTCCATATATAAATTATTTTCCATACATAAAATACTTTCCATATATATAAAATATTTTCCATAAATTAAATACTTTCCATAAATTAAATACTTTCCATATATAAAAAGTTTTCCATGTATAAAAAGTTTTCCATGTATAAAAAGTTTTCCATATATATGCAATTTTTTTCATATGTATTAAGTTTCCTCGCGCAATCCTCATATATAAAGTTTTTGTGCGCATCAATCTGCGCAGGTCTCCGCTTAGGTGACTAACGCCATCTACCGCAGACAGTGCAACTATGGGCCTTGCGCGTAGTGGCATGGCGCGTATTAACGCAACAGGACAGAACAAAACGCAATTCATTTGCAAGTAGGCTTCAAATTTAAAGCAGTTTTGAGAAAAAGCGTAAAATAAAAATGTACGTTTAAATATTGTATTAGCATGCTTAAACCTAACACAATTAGGAATTAATTACATCTGTGCTATAAAAATGAAATTTCGTAGCACAGTATAATTTCTACGATAATTACTTCTTTCTGCCATGGCGTTAAGCTTACTTTTAATACTAAGGCACCATTTTAATTCACGTTTTTATTTTTAAGAGTTTCTTTCAAAACAGCTTTAAAATTGATGCATATTGCAGGTAAGCTGCCTTCTGTTGCGGGCAGTAGGAGCTATCTTGCCAGGCTTAACGATGATCATGATGATGCAGTACCAGGGGCCCTAGTCTCGACTTGATCGCTTTCATCACGTCTTTTTCTTTCGACACAAAACGTAAGATACAACGTCGAATAAGGGAAGTTTTTAAAGTCAGCGGCTTACGAATCGCTTTGCAGCGGGGAACGCTTTCCCATTGAAATAACAAACGGGCGTTTCCGCTTGCAAGCGAGTCACAAGCCACTGACTTTAAAAACTTCCCAATACGTTTTGAAAACACCTCGTAATACAAGTCCCGAACCCCTTGCGAGGTGACTGTCGCAGTCGGCCAACAAAACGTAAGCGGCTATTTTTACGAGCTTTTGGGAACGAGGGTACGGAATTTACGGTACAGGGGTACTTGTGCTACAACACTTTGTTGCATATGATTACGGTACAACTAGTTTCTAATTTTAAAATTCTATGTTTCTTGGATATCCATGTAACGCATGCAGTGATAAACTAGTAAAATATTACAGTTGTTCGCTGAATGTGTAGACATTCATGACATTTATTTGTGTAGAATTTATTGATTTGCTATTCGCTTGCATCCGCAATCACTTCTAACTTTTGAATCCAATGCGATTAACAGCCGTGCGCAGAGTCGTCAATAGCTTCTGAGTGAGTGACGGGAGTAATAAATAAGGATCATCGGTATCATAAGGGAAAAAAACGATAACTGCTAATATCTCAGTTTTCAAAGAATCTTTTTTCTGAGTTGTATAGCTTTGATCAACGTTTCCAACTGTTAGCTGATTTATTTTTTCATAACCATGGTTCACTGGCGGGCAGCTCTGGTCCTGCATCAACATGATCATCATGATCATTGTTAGGCCTGGTAATTTAGCTCTACTGCCCGCAAACAGAAGGCAGCTTACCTGCAATAAGTATCAATTTTAAAGCTGTTTTGAAAGAAACTCTTAAAAATAGAAACGTGAATTTAAATGGTACCTTAGTATTAAAAGTAAGCTTAACGCCATGGCAGAAAGAAGTAATTATCGTAGAAATTATACTGTGCAACGAAATTTCATTTTTATAGCACAGATGTAATTAATTCCTACGTTTTTCTGTCATGGTGTAAGCATACTAACACAATATTTAAACGTACATTTTTATTTTACGCTTTTTCTCAAAACTGCTTTAAATTTGAAGCCTACTTGCAAATGAATTGCGTTCTGTTCTGTCCTGTTGCGTTAATATGCAACAGGAGCTAACGCCGCAACGCACCACGCCACTACGCCTAAGGCCATAGTTGCACTGTCTGCCGGTAGATGGCGTTGCTCACCTTGGGCGGAGACCTGCGCAGATTGATGCGCACAAAAACTTTATATATGAGGATTGCACGAGGAAACTTCATATATATGGAACAACTTGCATATATATGGAAAACATTTTATATATGTAAAAAATTTTATATATGGAAAGTATTTAATTTATGTAAAATATTTTATATATATGGAAAGTATTTTATGTATGGAAAATAATTTATATATGGAATAAAATTTATATATGGAAAATATTTTATATATGGAACATAATTTTATATATGTTAAAATATTTATATATTTGACAAAATATTATATATATGTGCAAAATATTTTATATATTCGCCACATTATATATATTTTAGGCAACTTAATTATGTCCCAAACGGCGCCTCATAGGAAACAATGGGTTCAAGTTTATTCATTTTGCATCACGAGACGGTGCCACGAGCGAACGTCGCTCACATATCGCACCAAGGCGAAATGATAGTGAAACCGAGTCGAAAAGCCAACCGTGGGTAAATGTGTATAATTCACGACGAAAATAAAAATTTGTGATTGCTTTATTACAAGGTAAGGTTTGAAATACCATGATCATTATTCATGAAACGTTATAACTACGTATGTTTTACGAAATTGGTGAAACGGTTTACACCCGAAATTTCTTCTCCCTCGTTTCAGGTAACGAACCACTCAACTGGTAAGCGAACCACGTAACTGTCAAGCGTACCACTCAACTGGTAAACGGACCACGAAACTAGCAAGCGTACCACTTAACTGGTAAGAGTACCACTTAACTGGTTAAGAGTACCACTTAACTGGCAAGCATACCACTCAACTGGCAAGAGTACCACTCAACTGGCAAGCGTACCACTCAACTGGTAAGAGTACCACTCAACTGGTGGACTTCTCAACTGGAAAGCGTGCCTCTCAACTGGTAGGCGTAACCAGCAACACGGAGGTGCATTTTTAACAACAAGCACGTACTCAATCTATTCATCATGAGCTCATGAACAATTCATCTGATTCAGTAATTCAACGCTACAAGGACTTCACACTCGCGAAAGTGCTACGGACAATGTGAAACAAAACAGAACACTCCGAAATCGCAAGGCCCACTACGAAATTATTGAATGAGTTTTTAAGTTAAATACTCCTGAGTCTCTCAGTGAAATAAAAACCGAGACAGGAGCCGCGTGGTAATTTTAAGACACGACACCTAGTCAAGAAAGAAAATTGTAACACAATCGTTTTTGAAAAGTTTTATTGACCGAAAATTGTTACATAGGTCAGAAACTCGATTATTACCATGAAATTGAATATCGTACATTATTGTAAAAGAAAATGTCTAATGCATGACTCATGAAAATATGTACTACCACAGTAAGTATGAAAATAATATGTTAGCAGCACTCATCCCCCCCCCCCACGAAAAAAAAAAGTTCCAGGATTTTTTTTTTTTTTGGGAGGGGGGGGTTTGCATGCGAACTCATCAAAGGATTTAACACATAGGTTTATCGACCAACAATTAGGCCCCCCTTAACTATCATTCTACCCCTGATAGTAAAATAGGATTCCGAATATGTATTCGAAAAGCTGAGAATTGCATGCAAGGTCTTTTACTCACAGAAAACTTAAAAACATTAAAATTAAGGAAATTCTTAATACATCCTGGGACGTTTCGCCTTGCATTTTAGCCAGGAAGTTTACTCCCGCAATTGCCAGTAAGTAGAATCATATTATGGAATAAGTTAATCAAAGTACTAAATTAAAATTAAATTAAGAAGATAAGTCGTTACCCCAAGTAAGGAGTAGCCGACCTTATTTTAGAAAGGGTGTTGTAAATATTTTAAGAATTAGCACTTTCCGATATAAAATATCGGTATCGATAATCGGTTTGGTATTGGTACCAAACGGTACACAACCGATACCCTCTATCGATATAACATTAACTTATTTAACAACAACAGTTACAACGTCCATTTTATTATTATCAAGTCAACCTTAGCTTTAGCCTAGCAGAAGACACACGGTACACTTGGCTTCAGCCTCAAGCACCTTTAATTGCTGCCACATGTGGTCCCATCCACATACTCAGTCGACATCAGTGGTCCGACCTCTAAGCCAATCAGCTCCTCCCTCAGCCTCAGTATCCAATCGCACATCGTCTGCTACGCTACACAAAAGAGCAGGATGCAGGCCCACTTTAAAACCCAGGGCCCTACATATTTTCGGCCTCACTCCCGACTTTTTTGGACATCAATTGCTACCAGCCACTGAGCCCTAGGAGCCGGAATTCACACAGCATTGTTCAGAGTTAAGTAATACTGACGATCTTGGACTTAGCCGAATTTTAAAGGAGCTGTTTGGAAAGGGCGCATCTTATTTAAGAGCACCCTTTTCTTATTGCCTTCGGTCCCTATTAATTCAGAGTGCTTTAACTGAGATATTTTGAAAGTTTAACTTGATTTAAAGTGGCACTATCACCGATTGAAAGCAGACGAATTCTGACATCTAGCGCTGTGTAGTACCATCTAGCGTTTGCTTGCACCAAGCGAAGGAATGCATAACGGCATTTCTTTTAACGAAACAAACAAGCCACGACATCCTCAATTATTGAGTGAAAATTTGGTTCATCCTCGTGCACCTGCGAGCAAGTTATAAAGGTTAACAATATCAATGTCGCTAGATGGCGCCACGGTATTTTCGTTCGCATTTCAATTGGTGATAGTACCACTTTAACGGTGGGATAACCCTAAACCTAATTAATCGAATTAAATAGCTTTCAGACGAAACATCTTGTGTGGACTCCCTTACTTTGCTCATTGTTGCTTTTATGTGCTGTAGTTAGTAACACTGCATTAGCGCCGGTCGGTATTACGTACCTCTGTTATCTTCATAAGACCTATCAATCAGGAATTACGAGAGATTTACATTTCTGCTTACTTAGTGCTTTTACTTGTTGTATATCTACACTAAACATAGCTTTTTCACATGCTGCATGTGACGATTTTCTTATTACTTCTGTTGTATCACATGTTTCTTTTTTATCTGTCAAGCATTTTACCATTGTATCCATTGTCAATAATACATAATGTTGCGTTTCCATTTGAATTCCCACATAACTATACTTATTATCATACTGCATTGCGATGTCTGAGTTAGTCTGAAATACAGGGAAAGTAGCCACTTGAAGAAAAAATCGGAAAAGACCTTGCAAAGAAACCAACGGAATTTTTGCAAAAATTCTCAGTTTCCCAGTTGCCAAAACCGCGCTATCAGTGTCAATAGAACGATAGAAATGATGCACCTCGCTTTGTTCTACACCATACAACAAGCGATAGTTCCCTGGTAGTAAGCCTGAATTCTCAACTAGATTTCGCTGTAAAATGACAAAGTTTACAAAATATGTAGATAATCGGTGCACTGCCAACATTTGTAATGCACTGTGAGAATGTGCTCTATGGTCTAACACAAAGCACACAGTTGGGGTTTTCTAGTCCTTTTACTCTTTGCACATACTCATTACTCTTAGCCGAACCTTCGTGCACCTGTCGCTACATGCTGCCAACGTGCTTACCATTTACCAACATGGCTTCTCTATCTGAACTGCGCGCGCTGTCTAGCCTCAGTGCGCAGGCTTCAAGTTACGCCCTGTGAGGAGGTGCTCGAGTGGCGTGCCGTGGCAGAGCACATCCTTACAGTCCCCCCCCCCTCCGCAAAGGTGCGTGCCGGTTGGGAAAATACATCAAATTGGTTTACAATATCGGATTTACAATTTCACAAATCGACAAGAGGTGCATGCATCTTCGGAATGTCTTTGGTAGAGTCCGATTCGGTTGCACAGGATTAAAAAAAAAATTGGTACGATGAAAATAAATTTAACACTGGAAAAGATTATGCGATGAAAAGCGGTTTTTGCGGCCAGGTTTTACCCTGATCCGGCTTAGTCCATAGAATTTGTGCGAGGTTGCGCCCAAGGATGCCCTCGGTACGGCTTAGTCCGTGTGATGCACAAACTTGCGTTTTTGCGCCCAAGGTGGGACCTTGGTACAGCTTAGTCCTGAAACACTACACAGATGTTGTTCGGCCAAGGGGTACCTTGATCCAGCTTAGTCTTTTGGTGTTTCACTGCACGTGCACGAAACGATATCATTCGTGGCTTAGTCCATCAGTTGAGGTAGCTCGCTTCCTTGACGTCTGCTCATCATTGCTTCCTGTCGATGCTTGGTGTTTTGGATGAATCCGTTCCACCACCGGAATACTGAAGTCCCAGCGTCCACGTTGTTGACTGACTTTCTTTGCGGGAATTGTGCTGGTTTCAGGGAGTGGATCGACTTCTTTGACCGTGGTTTCGGCTTGTGTTCCATCCCTGAGCACTTTAGTTTGGCACAGTTTCCAATTTGCTCAGTTTTCCTCGTTGTTGCGGGTTTCGCCGGACATCAGCTCTGGTTCGTGATTCTGTCTTCATTTCGACATCTTAAATCGTTTAGTTGCACTGAATCGCTTCAGTCACCCTTGCTGGGAGCTCCTCCTGCTTGCCTCCTTCCTGGCTTCATCAATTTAGTGGCGCATTTCCGTCCACTCTAGGGTGGACAGTCCTGCTATCGGGTGCTGGGATATGACGTCTTTCACCGATGACGGCTCTTCTTCCTCGTCGTCTGAAGTTAGGCTGGGGTACTCGCTGTCGAAGAGGTGCTTGTCTTGCGGCCAGCGTGGTGGTTCGTTCCTCATGCCAATACACCATGTTGCGTCAAGAGTGGCGATCATCTCTTCATTGACTTTTCGCACGTCCTCTGACTTGCGGACATGCTGCAGAGTGTACGTTCCCTTTGGATTCTCTTCCAGGATGCTGACGGGCCTTCAAAGTCCGGTTGCAATTCCCTTACTTTGCCTTTGGGCGGAATCTTGGATCTTGACGTGAAGGTTGAAGGGAAAGCTCGGTCTTCCCGGGAGGCCTTTTTTCTGGATGACGTCGATTCTGAACCGAGCAGGTGGGCGAATGGTTCTTTTCGGCCTGGCTTTGCTGACCGCTGCTTCTTCTGGTACCTCGTCGTCGTCGCCTTCCGAATTACTGGCCTCATCTTCTCCCATGTCGTCTTGGTCGTGGTCTCGCGCTTCTTCGCCATCTGAGTTATCGCTTGGTGTGACAGCTCTGGTGGCGTCATCGTCGCTTACATCGTCTTCTGCTGCGCTGTCTTCGGCCTCCGAATCTTTGTCGTTTTCTGAACCCTTCTGCTGGTTACCTTCTGGTGGGTGATAAATGATGCCTGGTTGGTCCGAGTCTCCCCAGCGGTCCATAGTTTCTGGGTCAAAGAATGGCTGCATCTCAGAGATGTTGTACGTTTTCACGTCTGAGTAGTCTAACGTTGACCTGAGTATGTACCTGACGTCCGATGCCTTTCTTATGACTCTGTAGGGTCCTTTGTAGATCGGTGCGAGTTTTTTGGAAAAGTTCTTGGTCGCATCCGATTTAACGTGATTCTTTACTTTGACAAGTTGATTCTGCTTATACTCGACAGGCTGGTGTCTCTTGTCGTAATAAGTCTTTGTGGACCTTGCTGCCTCTGATAGGTGCGCTCTTGCTAGGTCATATGCTTTGTCCATTTCGGCTTTATGGACTTCGGCATACTCTTTGATAGTCATTCCTGTTTGCATAGGTGGTAACAGGAGTGCCTGTAGTCTTGTTCTTGGGTCTGTGGTCTTCATTAGGTAATGAGGTGTTTCACCTGTTGAGACGTGCGGGGTGGTCCTGATTGCCCATTGAAGGCACGGTAGCAGTGGACCCCATCCACCTTGTCGTTCTGATGCGAATGCTCTGATGCATGCTTTGAGAGTTCGGTTAACTCTCTCAGTTGCGTTACTTTGCGGATGGTACGACGTCGTTTTGGAGTGCTTGATGCCGTTCTCTTGAAGCATTGATGTGAACTCTTTACCGGGGAAAGATGCTCCATTGTCCGAGATTAAGTATTCTGGACCTCCGACGTCGCAAAGAACATGCTGGGTGACCTTTGTCGCTGCTGCTCTTGCCGTGGCATTCCTTGTTGGTATCAACCATATCCATTTAGTGAAGTAGTCCACTATGGATAAAACATATTTGTTGTTAAATGTTGTGGTGGGCAGGGGTCCCACGAAATCGATACCCATAATGTGGTTAGGGTGGTCGGGAATAACTGGTTGCATCAGGCCGGGTGCTTTGGTTTGAGCACACTTCACCATTTGACAGATGGCGCAGGAACGAACATAGTTCTTGACGTCCTTGAAGATGCGTGGCCAGTAGCCTACTTGCCTCAGTCTTGCCAGTGTCTTAGTCACGCCCAAATGACCTGCTTGACGGTGATCGTGGCAGTCATGAAGGATTTGGTGTCGCATGGTTTCTGGTACATAGATGCGCCACCTTGATCGTTGGCTGTTTCGTTCTGGTGCTGTTAGGTCCATATAGAATAGGGTCCCTTCGTCGAAGATGAAATCCTCGGTGGCCTTTATGATGAAGCCAGGGGTTTCTGTCTTCCTTGCTTCTGACAGATCTGAATTCATCTTCCTCTTGGGCTTGCCTCACCTGGAGCTTGTCGGCAATTGGCATTCTTTCTTGGTTACGGATGAGTAGCAATAGTGGAGGATTGCGTGATAGTGCGTCCGCCACTACGTTTAGTTTGCCGGCTCTGTGAACCACGTTTAAATCGTAGGCTTGGATCTTGACAGGCCACCGGCCGGTTCTGCCTGTATTTTTCTTATTCGACAAGACCCATTTGAGTGCGTCGTTGTCGGTTACGAGGGTGAATTGGTTACCATCAATGTAATGTCGCCATCGCTCGACTGCTTCGACAGCGGCTAGCGCCTCCTTTTCAAAGGTTGTGTATCTAGTCTCCCGGTCCTTCAATGTTCTGCTGAAGAACTCGATGGTTTTCACCTGCTTGTCAATTACTTGGGAGATCATGCCGCCTATTCCCTCGTCGCTTGCGTCCATTTCAATTTGAAAGGGGTGGTCGAAGTCTGGCAGTTGTAGGAATTGTGAAGCGAGGAGCTTTGCCTTGATCTCTTCGAATGCTCTAGTGTGTACTTCGGTCCACCTGTACGGGGTGTCCTTCTTGAGAAGGCTGTAGAAGACTTTTGTGGTCTCGGCATACTCTTGTGAATTTCTGGAAGTAGTTGGTCAGTCCGAGAAATTGTTGAAGCCTCCGCCTTGTGTTGGGAACGGGGTAGTCCCTCAGCGATGATACGGTTGAGTCTGTCACCTTCATGCCATCTGCAGACACATCGTGGCCAAGAATCTTCATCACGGGTAAGCAGAAGTGGCACTTCTTTATGCGAAGAGTCAACCCGTGCTTCACGAGTCGCTGGAACACTCGTTTTATGGCTTGGACATGTTCCTCCCACGTTTCCGTAGCAATGACTATGTCGTCGACAAATACGACGCAGTCGGTTCCGATGAGACCGTTGAGAACGATGCTCATTGTTCTTTGAAATTCGGCTGTCGCTGTCTTTAAGCCGAATGGCATGACCTTCCACCTGTACGTGCCTCGCCCTGGTGAAACGAATGTGGTGCAGTCACGTGAGTCGGGGTGGAGTGGGATCTGGTGAAATCCCGACTCTCCGTCCATGACTGAAACGTACTTTTTCCCTGCCAGGAAATGGAAAATCTCTTCCTGTCTGGGTGGAGGGAAAGAGTCACCTTTTGTCTGAGAGTTGAGTTCGATGTAATTGACGATGGCTCTCCATCCACCGCCATTCTTTTTTTGCTTGAGAAAAATGGGTGATCCCCACTCAGATTCTGTGTCCTCGATCTTATCAGCTGCGAGCAACTCGTTGACCATTCTGTCGACTTCTTCACGTTGTTTCTTTGATAGGGGATAGCTCTTGGCTATTTTTGGACAGGGTTCTCCTTTGAACTCGATCTTGTGTTGCCTGACCGATGTTAACCCTGGCTTTCCTGGGAATACAGCTTGGTAGGCTTGTACAAGTTCCTCTAGTTTTTGGAATTGCTCCTCGTTCATTTGGTTGAAGGAGTTTTCAATCGGTTGGAGGGACTGCTGCCATCCTCCAGATGCTGTTTTTCCTTTTCCTTTTTGGGTCGGTTCCCTTGCCTGAAAGAGAGAAAATCTTGTATGGGAACTTCTTCATGAATGCTTCCTCATTAGCCGAGTCAGTGACCAGTTGAAACTTTTTCATGAAATCTATCCCTAGGATGACATCGTCGGCGAGTTCGTCGAAAATGGTGAACTTCATCCTTAAGTGTTCTCCTTCGAGCAGGAATGGGAAGTAGACGATGCCAATTGGTCTTATTGATGACCCGTCTGCTAGGTTAAAGTCTTCGCCTTTGTAGCTTTTAAGTTCTTGGTTTGGGTAGGCTGTGTCGAACCATGCCCTTTTCATATGCGAGCCTCCGGATCCACTGTCCAGTGTCGCCAGTTTGTTCCATTTGCTCATCCGCACTGGGACTGTGTATAGCGCCGTAGCTCCTGTTGTCGAGAAGAAGCTGTTCCGCTGTTCCTTGGGTGGGTTTTTGCAGCCTGACTTGAAGTGTCCCAACTGGCCACAGTTCCAACAATTGACACCCTTTTTCCAGTCCCTTCCCTCGGTGCTCCGAGCCGGGATCTGTTGAAAGTCTTCCTGTCTTTGTTGTTGGTCTGTTCCCGGCGCAGCCTCTGGTTGCTCTTCGGTAGTCTGCCTGTCCGACCCTTGGTTCTTCTGACGCTCTTTACTTGCTTCATCCTGCTGTGGATTAGCTGGTCTGGATTGCTGATGCTTCGATGGGGCCACGGTGGGTTTTCGTCCATCTCTGCTTCCATTGTAGCTGTTGTTAGCATTCCCTTGCTTCCCTAAACGTTGTTGTCCTGCTGAATTGGCTGACTGTTGCGTTTCTGGCTTTCTTTCTACATGTGCGATGTATGCTGGAATGTCGGTAACCTCCTTGATGAGCTGCTTCAAGGTCTTTGGCAATTTCGACGACAGCAACAGACGTGGCTGGTGTTGCAGTCTTTCCACTATCAAGTACACTATTTCTTCTTCGTCTTTTTTCTTCTGAAGAGCTTTAAATTTTCCTATCATTCGCCAGACGAATTGTATAGGAGTTTCTCCTTTTTCTTGCCTCATTGCACGAATTTTTAATTTGCGGTCATGATCCGTCTTTGGGGTTAGGAAGGTTGCCTTTAGTCCTGCTTTGATGTCTTGCCAGGTTTGGTCTGATTCCAGCTGGGCTGTCCACCATTTCCCGTACTTTCCTCTAAGCGTTGCTCTCATTAAGTTGGGAAGGTGAGTACTGCCAATCTTCATTTCTTCGATGTAAAGCTGCATGTTAAGAAACCATTGCTTAAGATTTCCTGTATCTTCTAAGATTGGTTTTTTCAAGTGCATTGTAGCGAGAGCTTGAGCGAGTCCTTTGCTTAAATCCGTTTCTGACTTTTTGCTTTTCTTACCTTGATCTTGGTCATCTTCGCCTGATGTGGCTTGAAAATTGCGCAATGTGTCCTTCGGGAAGCAATCGCGGGGTTGGGCCTGTCTTTTCCCTTCTAATGAGCGCGATTTCTGCTTGGAAGCTGTTGCCGTAGTAACTTTCTGCAGGTCGGGGTGAACTACTGAACCACCAGCGTTACTCTGGAAACTGGCTGCTTTTGGTTTAGCACCTTACGAGTTTTCGTTTACATTAGGGGTTTTATTTGCATTGTTGCTTGCTTGGTTTTGTAATTTGGCATAATTTTCATGCAAGGTTTTCAATTGTTCCTCGATTAATGACATTGAAGCTTTAGTTGCAGCTTGTTCTGCTTGTATTGCTTGCATTTTTTGATTAGACTCCAAAGTTTGCTTTTGGATTCCCACTAAATGATTACTTAGCATTGCCTGCATATTATTACTGGACTGCTCCATATGCTTTAGCATTAGCATAGATACTGATGTTGCTAATTCATCATTATTTATTTTGCACCAAGCTTTCATCGTGTCTAAAATCGGGATGGCGTCATTACCATTGGCATAAATTTCCAAGTTGCTGGGATTTTGCGTATCCTCAGCGTTTGGAGCGCCATCATGCGTCGCTTCGTGGCTAGCGCCTGCACCAGTGACGTCACTTTCGTTAAGGACAGCATCGTGATTGTTAGCGTTACTCACGGCGGAATTGCCGTTTTCGCCACTAATATTTACATTATTTACATCAGGAATTTTTCCCAAAAATCGTTTGATTGGCGAATCCTCGCCCATTTTAAAATTAAGGATTGGTTCGTGAAAGCTGCTTTGGCCCATCCACGATCGTTCTCGTTACGATTTTTGCCTTCGTTACGTTTCCGGTACCTACAGGGTGCACCATGATACCAGGCAGAATGCGTCGCTAACAAAGTTCGTTTTGAAAATAAAAATCTTGCTTTGAAATTCAGTTTTCGCTTTAATTCGTTCTCGAATGGTGCTTAGTTGTTTAATTCATATAAGAATTCCATTTAATTAATGCTTCTAAAAGGCGATTTGTAATTTTTAATTGGCGCTCGAAACTGCAAATGCGTGGCGTGACCTGCGTGCGAGGCTTGCTTTGTTTGGAGCTAGCGTTCATTCATTCACAATGCATGGGCGCGAAAACTCGCTTCTTGGATCAGGACAAGGTACACTTCCTGGTCCAGAAAAAAACACTCGATAGCCGTGATAGCCCATCGTTATTTTTACGATTTGATTTGTTCTACGCAGTTCGTAATTTAAGCTGCGATTGTGAATCTTGCACTACGTTACGCTACATTAAGGTTTACACTATTTATTTGCGTGGTTGAACTCAGCAGGGAAAAAAAAAATTTTGTTTGCTTACGGCTGGCGTGGTAGGCGTGTTGCGTACGAACCCAGCATTATTTGGGTGGCACGAAAATTTTGCTTTGGTTGGCCATTGCTAGTAACAAAATGCATTTTAAAATTGCGTTGTGCGTTTTTGCACCTTACGGCTACAAAATTTTCAATTTGAGAGTTCATTAAACAGTTCATTGTTAAACGATCGTACTAGATGCAATGCTTCTGTTTTTGTTTTTAAAGAACATAAATTCTTGCTCTTGACATCGTGTTGGCTTCGGCGTGCATCGATGCCAGGGAAAAGTAGTCAATCAGTGGTTAATTTTGAATTCATATTTGTTATCAAGTGGTAGTATTTCGATTTTGCATCAACATTTCGTGTTTTGATCTTCTTCTGAGCTTGCGGTACATTTCAGCACTAGCTGTTTCTAATCAGAACGATCTTATCGAAATTGTCTTTCTTTGCTGCTGTACGTTACCCACGAGGTCTGTAGGCTACCTCGCCATTTTTTCGTTGATCTTTAAGTTCATCTCGGCTCACCATCGTCGGGTTGTTGCTGAAGTTGGGCGCCAACTGTGAGAATGTGCTCTATGGTCTAACACAAAGCACACAGTTGGGGTTTTCTAGTCCTTTTACTCTTTGCACATACTCATTACTCTTAGCCGAACCTTCGTGCACCTGTTGCTACATGCTGCCAACATGCTTACCATTTACCAACATGGCTTCTCTATCTGAACTGCGCGTGCTGTCTAGCCTCAGTGCGCAGGCTTCAAGTTACGCCCTGTGAGGAGGTGCTCGAGTGGTGTGCCGTGGCAGAGCACATCCTTACAGCACTTTCAAAAGATTGGAGTTTGTCATGCATATGCAGAGCTGTATTCTCCAAAAGCCTTGTAGCCATTGATAACCATAATAGTGTGTCACAAGTGTGCATTCTCATATCAAAGTCTCTTAGATTCTGTGACCACTTTTCCATTACCTCCGTATTTCTTATAACTTGTAGTCTTGTATGATTTAAAACTGCTACTAATCCATTTAATGCATTTTGGTGTTTAAACATCGTACTTTTCATTCCTTTCACTTGTTTATTTAATTCCAAAATCTGAGTTTCGTCTGCAACCCATTCTCTCTATGCTTCTACCAACATCTACACCCCAGCTCCCTTCCAAGCCCCCCATGCCTAACACTCCATTAACCCTGTCTGCAACCCAGGTACCTCCTCTCCCTTCACTCACTCATCACACCCTTCTTGCACCTACCCCTCCAGCCCTACAGCCTTGAACAAGACAATTTTGACACTTGCAAGTCACTCTGGATCTCCTAGCAATCAGCAATTACTGCCTCTTGGCAACCCTCGTCATCTGCCATCAACTTCGTACAAACCCCTCATTATGTACACTAATGCCGACTCCATCTGCAACAAATCACCAGAACTTGAATCAGTTGTCCACAGCACCCAACCAACTGCAGTCTTCATCACTGAAGCTAAGTGCAAATGCACCAACAATCATTCTGATGTTTCAGCTCTCTCCTTCTGTAACTACACTACTATTCACTTCCAGCTTGACGAGCAACCTCGAGGCATTATTGCTTTTGTTCGCAATGACGTGGAAGCTACGGTTAAGAAATTGAATCCTCCAGTCAATGAAATTCTAGCCCTCAACCTGCGGGTTGGCAAAATGAAACTCCTGCTAGTCTGTACTTACCGTTCCCCAAGCAGCACTGACCTAAACAACAGGAATCTCATTGAAGCCTTAAAGACTCTGACTGACACTATTTCCACCAACATTGTGATTGTTGGAGACTTCAATTTGCCTCAGACTAAATGGGAGAATGGGACTGGCACCTCTTATTCATCCATGGAGCAAGCATTTTTTGATTTTTTCACCAGCCGTAACTTAGCTCAACTAAATTGTCCAAGAACCCACCAGATACAGAGGTAATCAAACTCCAAGACTGCTTGACCTCGTCCTGACTACAGAAACTGACAACCCCACACACCATGTCACTGTTAGTGATTTTCTGGGTCATAGCGACCATTGCTGGGTCAACATTTTTATGCAGTCAACCCCCACAAAGTGCCTAACTGCACCACCCAAGCTAAACTACAAAAAAGGTTACTTCGCAAGAATGCGCCATGAGCTCCTACAAGCCAACCTTGACACCAAAATGGAAGGACTGGATGTGGAAGAGGCCTGGATGCTCTTCCACACTACGGTCAAATTCACTGTTGAGCAAAACACCCCAGCTGTCAACCTTAAAGGGAAAAAATCGCAAACCCACCCATGGGTAAACAAAGATATCAAGACTGCTATCAACAACAAGCGCACTCTTTGGGACCACTTCAAGCGCTTTGGAAATGGGGACGACCGTGATAACTACAACGTAGCCCGTAACCAAACTACAAAGGCCTTAAGGTCAGCCAGGGCAACTTACCAAAGAAAAATTGTGGATGCTGCAAAACACAGCCCGAAACAGTTCTGGTCCTTTGTTAACCGATCCAAGAAACAATCATGCCCCGTCGGGGATTTACAAGGACCCACCAATATTGTCAGTGACTCGAAACTTAAAGCCGAGCTGATGAATTCCTATTTCATATCCGTCTACACCACGAACCCAATTCCCTTCACCCTTCCAACACCACCAGACGACTTACCCAGTCTAAATGATATTATCAGTGAAAATGACATCAACAATTTCTTTCAAAGCCTCAAGATTCATTCAGCACCAGGACCAGATGGAGTTACGAAAACTCCAGTTCTTATTAATTTTTCAGACGTCCATCAGTGAAGGCAAACTACCATCTGGTTGGAAACAGGCCTTCATCACTCCTATACATAAATCGGGATCCAGAAGCAACCCTGTAAACTACCGCCCAAGCAGCTTGATCAGTATCCTCTGCAAAGGACTGGAAAAAATCCTTTGCAAACATATACTTGATCACCTGCTTAATGAAAAACTCCTTCCCCTTAACCAGTATGGTGGATTGCCGGGTTATTCTACTGCACACAACCTTGTGCACTTTCTTGACCGAGTCACGGAATGGGTCGACGTGCATCTCCCAGTTGCAGCAGCCTACTTTGACCTAACCAAGGCCTTTGATACTATTCCTCATAACCTACTGATCGATAAAGTCGCCAAAAAATACATCGGGGGCAAAACCATCCAGTGGATTGGAGACGTCTTAACAGGAAGACAGCAATGCACCGTCCTCGTCCCAGAAGGTAGAGAGCGTAACTATTCAAGGATCAGTCTTTGGCCCATTACTTTTCATTATTTTTATCGATGACGTATCTGAAGTAGTGAAAAGCGACCACTGTGTTTTCCTCTATGAATCTAAAATTTTCTCGGCAGTTACCAACCATGACCAAATGGACCTTTTGCAAAGAGACATCCACAATTTCGCAAGCTGGGTTAACAGGATGAAAATGTCTCTGAATGCAGCCAAGTGTGCCATTGTCCCATTTGGTTCCGATCACTTAATCAACTTCTCAGTGTCACCAAGTGCTCCTCCCATCGCAATAAGCAACAGCCAAAAAGACCTTGGGATCATCATTGACTCCCAGCTCTCATTCTCTACGCACATCAACTACGTGAAGCATACAAAGCACTGGCAATCATTAAAAAAAATTTCCATTTCCCGATAGAAAAACCTTCCGCTGGCTCTACTGCGCAGCAACCAAGCCTGGTGGATTAAATATGAGGGTGATGCAGACGAAATCGAAAGGGTACAACGACGTGCTACCAAAGTCGTCAACGGACTCTACGACTTACCTTACACAGAGCACCTGAAGGTCTTACGACTACCAACTATGCTTTACAGCAGATCAAGAGGGGACTTGATCTTTACCTATAAGTGCTTACGTGATTCAAGCGACATCGCAGCAACCTGGTTCACACTCAGTGAGGGCCAACCCACCAGGAACAATGGAAAAAAGCTTTTCCAACGGCGATGTAACTCGCGGGTGCGCCAACTCTCCCTACCATTCCGGGTTTGTTCCCTATGGAACAGACCCCCTACTGATGTTGTACAGGCACCTTCTGTCCTATGCTTCAAAAGACGCCTAGACGCCTGCTTGCCTGGTGTCTTAGACCCGTATCACTACAAGAACTGGTAAACTCCTTCCAGACACCGAAAGCTATTGAGCTTCCTGTTGGCGTAGGTTCAAGTTCAAGTTTATCTCTTTGTGTACTTGTATTGCTTTCTGTTGCAAGATCAACTCTTCTAAAAACTAATTCATTGATGCGCTCCAAATGTAAGGTTTTATGGTTCTAATCTCTGGTTTGCCTGTTGTTACTTGTGTTGTCTCTGTTGTATATACTTGCTCTGTGTTGGACGGCAGTTTCCCTCTTTGGGATCCCTACCAGCATTCTTATATGGACAGGTCAGCGGCCGTGCAAAAAAAGGGCTGTTAGGTTTATTAAGAACGATTTTAGTTCCTTTTCCAGTGTTAGTTCAATGGCGGAAAACCTTAGCCTACAGGATCTGTCTGAGCGTAGAACTAACATTAGGCTTACTCTTCTTCAAAAAATTGTACATGGGAATACCATCATTAATGCTGAAGATCGGTTGACTAGGTCATACTTTTATGGCAAAAATGATCACGATTTTAAACTTCGGGTTTGGCAGCCAACAACTGACTTCTTCAAATACTCCTGCTTCCCAAGAACTGTCACAGAGTGGAATAACCTGCCGAAGAAGTGTGTGAATAACTTAAAACTTTCTTACTTTAAATTCTCTCTTGGGAGAGTGGCCTGATGAAGGCGTGTGTGTTATTTTTTGTGTTTTTATTTGTTTTTTATAGTTTGAGATGTACATCTGTACATTATTTTTAATGTATAATTTAAATTTAATTTAGGGATCAATATCAATTACCCATAAACCATTTTCCAAATATTTTTCCATCACTGGTGCAAAAACCACTCCTGCATTTAAGTTGCGTTTTTTTGAGTCATTGTCTATGCCCTTACTGAAAAACAAATCCATCTGTGCATGAGTAATTAGCCCGAAAATAAACATCACTGTGATCACTCGATTCTTCATTGTACTGTCTGTCCCTGTACTTTGGTTTAATTCAACTGTAAACCTCGCACTTTTCCCAAATTATTGGAAAAGTGGCGAGTTTCCAGTGTGTACCGGCCGATTAATTATTAACAGCAACAAATATCACACAATATCACAACAATGGCAAGCAAAACAAGGGAGACCACACAAGTTGTTTCTGGTTTAATTAAACTTGATTTATTCACAGTGCTGGGTTAGGGTTTAGTTTGGTTCCCTCTTATCCCAAGTTAAAGCACTCTTAGCTAATCTATTATCGTTACAGGGCGTTCTTGCCAAAGTTAGGCCTGGATCTTAGTCAAAATGAGCTAGGCTAACTTTCCTAAGTTCAGCATGAATTCAATTCAATAATCAGAGTTCTATTTAGCTTATAACTGTTGTCATGTCCTAGAGTCAGGAGTTCTGTGGCAGGCAACCTCTCTGCATGTGAGTCGGGCTGGAGTGAGAGAGCTGCTTTAGCAGCTGGGCCTTTATATACCCAAGCAGCTAACTGTTCCAATAGAGCTGAACAAGTTGGGTCTCGAACCCGGACTAGTTCTAATACTAGCAATGAGGTAATGCTGTGATCTATAAGAAGTATCTGGATAGCTGATACTTGGCAGCTGGCTTGATGTGCAAGGCTGAGGCTGAACTGAGCTAAGCAGGGATGCTTAGCGAATCTAAGTTATTTTATTAATTTAATAGCCAAATGAATGTTGTATAATACAAGTCGATTTACAGGAAGCAAAATCGGTGATTGATAGAGTATCGGTAGATACCGATACCGGTTACAGATATATCGGTATAAATTAAAGGATTAAGTCAAATGCAATATAATTACAACGACCTTGCTTACGTAATATTCGCTCTTAGCCCCTCATGGGTTAACGAATATTCCCTTAACATTAATTTATACCCTGTATAAGGAGAAATTTGAACGTGCGTCTTGACAAAACCACCCATCAGATTTTTAGTCTGCTTGTTGTCTTGGAGAAAAACCTTAACTATGATTTTCTGTTGGCATTAATTCAAGGGAAAAAAACCCAAGAACGAGTAAAATTGCCCTGATGCACGTTCCTATTCCTACTTATCTTTGGCTAATTTAATTCTTTTCCTGCTCTTTGATTTCTGATTTCGGACAGGGGATCTGATTCTGAGTGCAATGAGAGTCTTATTTTATACTTACTCTGTATACATTACAGATCAATGACACTTTTCAACATCATATTTTATTGGAATCAACTGTTTCTACTGAAACAGACATATTAATTTCATTCAATTCAATGACACATTTCCATAGTAATTCAATTTTCATGTTAATAATGCAATTCATAGTCATAGTCATTTCATTTTCATGATCAATGCATCTTATTTTCATGTTCATACTCATAAACATAATGTCATATTTATATATTCATATTCATGATCACATAATCATAAATCAAAACATTTCATTTTCATGCACACTAAGTTGGCCAACTTTTCATGCAAAAAAAATATATATAAACAACAACCAATATTTATGATTTCAATTTCCATTTTTCAAACCTGTGTCGGCTCACATGAGCTCGTATATTTTGTTTGCGTACATGATATCTATCCTCCTTTTACTTTTTTCATTTCAGGCCATTGTTTATTAAGAGGCCACACTAAACTAGGAGTGTTGCAACGTGTTTGGAAGTTATAGTTCCACCAATTCAAAATAATAATAAAAAAAAATTCATTACTTTCTTTTTTTTCAAATGTTCTCAGAACTGTATTGTTTATAGTCTTGTTTTTAATAGTTCATCTTTGAACACTTAACTGTTCTCGTATTGTCTTTCAGTGCTCTTTGCTTGATTCTGTCATACTGATTATCCAGTGCGATTCGCATCTTACCACTGAGGTCTCAATTTACGGCTCAATGATCATTCTTAATGCAGTCGTAATTATCCATTTTGAAGTACGATTATGCTGCAATTTTCGTGATTATTTTGGTGTAACCACAAATGATCGGTGGAATTTTTCAGCAGTTTTTTCCAATCGTTGCGATTGCGGAGGTATAATCACAAATGTTTGCTGCAATTTCGCTGTATTTCTCTCCAATTGTTGTGATTATTTTTGATGTTTTGTTCGGTGCAATTTTACTGCAGTTTTCTCCAATCGTTGTGATTGCGGTGGTATAATCACAAATGTTCGCTGCAATTTCGCTGCATTTCTCTCCAATTGTTGTGATTATTTTTGATGTAATCGCAATTGTTCGGTGCAATTTTACTGCAGTTTTCTCCAATTGTTGTGATTGTGGTGGTGTAATCACAATTGTTCGGTGCCATTTCGCTGCATTACTCCAATCGTTGTGATTACCTGGTGTAACCACAAATGTTCGGTGCAATTTCGATGCATTTACTCCAATCGTTGTGATTACCTGGTGTAACCACAAATGTTCGGTGCAATTTCGCTGCACTTACTCCA
>JAHWFP010240957.1:77658-113549 GCA_023313725.1 Lithobius niger
CTGGTGTAACCACAAATGTTCGGTGCAATTTCGCTGCACTTACTCCAATCGTTGTGATTACCTGGTGTAACCACAAATGTTCGGTGCAATTTCGCTGCACTCACTCCAATCGTTGTGATTACCTGGTGTAACCACAAATGTTCGGTGTGACCACGATTGACTGATGACAGCTGTATTCTGCCCAGTTGACGTTGTGGTCCCACAACAGGTGCCAATTAAGGTTCCATTATGGATATCAAATCAGGTTCCATAATTGATGTTGTGTTCCATTATGGATGTCATGTCCCATCATGGAAATCATGTCCTATCATGGATGTCTTTTTCCAAGGCTGATGTATTGCCCTGTGGACTTCTCAGTGAGCCTGCATATGACAAGAACAAGGCATTAATTTCTTTTGAATACATTTGATTTCATAATTTCCATATGCTACAACTTCATAATTCTATTTTGCAGGATTATGACTGTAAAAAAAAATCACTTTTTAACGCTGGCAATTCTTATCCATACTGATCGTTTCTACACAATCAAAAAAAATTTCATCTCAAACGGAATTATTTTTATTTCTTTAATTTAAATTTAATTTCAGTAACTGTATTCAACGAGTTTCGTTTTGTCATCTCAGCCAAACGTGCTATACGAAATTTTCGTATCTGAGCTTTTGGATGCTACATCTCTTAAACTAGAGCCAATACTAGCAGCGCCATCCTGAGGCGGTGTTATCAACTATTTTTAACCAAATACATTTCAATCACTCAATTCTAGTGTAAACTCGAGGAGATTCCTCCTCTGAAATGTTTATTCAAAATTAAATTTTCAAAGTGTGTTAAACCTGTTGTCAGTTTTGTATAAGTTCAGCCTTCTATTCTTGGTCCTTACTAATGCTTCAGGCCAAATAACACATGACCCTGGTGCCATTCATAACGGAAAACAACTGTTGTGAGGAGCAATGTGTCCACATAATTTTACATAAAATTTTACTTCATCGGGGAAAAATTCTTATTTTATTTTATATGGTAAGTTGTCTTATTGACAGGCCACAACATTGAAGTGTCACTTACCTTCTGTATAACTTTAGGTTATAATTGTCAATTTTACTTAAATTTCTGCACTGGTAACATTATTTGTGTCATGCACCTGGTCCAATCGTACTTATTTTCAATAACACCGTAATTATGATGTTAAACTCATGTTTGAATGACGTATAATGTAAGATCTCAGGTTTTCTGGCGTGCCTGCAAATTCGTGATCTTACATCTCAAGATTTTATTGACCACAGAGTCTATTACAACCTTTCGGTACTTAATTTTTAAAGCAACGTTCCACATAGTTTCTGTTTTCATTGTGGCACATACATTTATTGATTTCAACTTCGTCAGTAAAATGTTTATCGAAATTTCACAGCTTTAGGCCGTCTGGTCGGGCAGGTTTTCTACTTACCCAAGCGGAGATGCTCGTGCGTGATCTCCTCTTTCGAGCTCGCTCACGCTTGGAGGCCGTAATTCTATTGAAAACTGCTCGTTTTTAAGCATGGAGGGGCAAAATTAACTTACATTGGCAACATTCTTAATTAACGTAAGATTCTCATTAATATGGCGACTCCATATTTCTGGGCTGTATATACTTATTATATTGTATTGATTTACTGATTTCAGTGGCTGAAAATCACTGGTATTGATCATGCCACAACTATGTTTGGCGTGTTACAATTAAGAATTTGTCAATTTACGAGCTGAAAACTGCTTTCAGGATTTTTGGTCACAACACATAAATGCTCTGTGCCTGGCACATACCTAGTTCTAGCCTATGAAAATTTTTCCATATTTAAACAAGATTTTCCTTCTTTTTTTTCGTGGCTGGTCTGAACCCATGAAAAATTTTTCCAGAATTGAACAAGATTTTTTTTTCGTGGCTGGTCTGAGCCCATTAACAGCTCAAATACTGTCTTTCAAATTATCGAGCCTGGGGGACATTATCAGTGTCCCTGTAAAATAGTATCTACACTCAAGCATTATTCATTGACAACAATATTCATGGAAACCGATATCCAACAGGAACGATGTCCATACATTGAAACAATATCAACATAGGAGAATAAAATCCAACCATGATTATAGGTATATCATAAATGAGCAGAGCGACTGGTCATAATTTCAACATTTTCACAAAACATGCTCTATTTATTTCTATGTAAGAAAAACATGTGTCTCGATATTTCGGTACCCTAACTGGGTCGTAATGATAACACAATCGGTCACTTGCTTTCAGGCAAATTTTTAGAGTTGAAAGATCGACTGTGGGCCTACGTTACGTTTTTGCATTAGGTGGGAGGCCCTACGTGTGTATAGTGCAAGTGACGGACATCCTAACTTCAAAACATTGTTTCTTCTTGCATAGTGAAAGCTAAAGTGTTTTTGATGAAACACTCATAACCAAAGGAACCAAAATCTGTTGTTCCAAATATCCAATCCAATTCTTAAGTCGGAAGATATGATTTCTCTCAATAATTTCGAGATGTAATTTTATCTGAAATTCTGACGTATTCGTCCAAATTGTATAATAAACAGAAATTTTCCAGAAATCGTCTCCGAGATTTTTAATTAAGTCGGGAGATATGATTTTTGTAATTCCATTTCCAAACCATTGTTTCGTTTAAAATCTTTGACCTATTTGTCCAAATCATGCAACGAGCAGAATTTATTCTGTATTCAATTATTAAATCGGAAGATATGATGTTTCCTTAAAACAGATCTCCAAGATTTTGGTTTCACTTGAGATTTCGGACATAATTTGACAAAATTTATAATGGACAGAGTAATTTTTCTGCATTTCTTTTGGAAATTCAGTTCCCTTAGCAATCTTTCTCATCTTATCTCGTTAATTTCCATAAAATGTTTCTAACTGCTTGTTTCGGTAATATTGTTGTGTATGAACTAAGAGGGATGGATGCATATTTGTCTGAATCAATTTTTATGCTAGTTTAGGCTATAACTTTTGTATCATTATTTTGATCAAATTCAAGCCTAAAAATTCTTCTTTTTTTTTTGAGGCTAATTTGATATAGCCTATAGCTGGATTTATTTGTTTGAAACAAGAGTCGTATTCGATATGCATTTTTTTTTTCATTCTCATAAACCATGTTAAATGAGAGGTATTTTCTATGCAGATAAAAATTTGTTTTATCGTCAGACAAGTCTCCTTAGTTATATCACCGATTGTGATATGATTTCAAGGTAAGTTTGTGATCCAATGACAAACAATCAAAACCAAAACAATCTCAAGAGCCTTGGTCATGATAATCACACTGGCCACACTGGCAAAGTTATTTCTTTGAACTTAATTGCGTGTATCTATGCAAAATACGACAATATCTCCATTTGAGATTTCCCAAAAAAATTTCTTTTGTGAAATGAACAAGATTGGTCCATCTGGGAATTAATTTGCAAAATTCGTTTGTTAATAATGCCGGATCGCATTCTTCATATTTATACGGATTCGTTTGAAAATTTCAAGGCAATTTTACCAGATGAAAGGATAAATTTCCCTGAGGCTAATGCATGGTGCCTCGTTATTATTTGGATTCCTTAAATGACAGTCTTTATCTGCATTGAAAACCAAATTTTGATTATGAAAACTACGTTTGGGTCTAGTGCAAAGTTTCAGATTTGAGATGTTTCGATTAGCCTTGTCTAGCAGTCGTGTGCTCGTGCTTGTTCAAGATTACGTTTTATTCTTATTTCGGGAGTGTTTTTATTCGATCTAGTGCAATAATTGTGTGTTGGTCTCAATTTCTGCTGTTCCTCCAATCTGATTCGCTTTTGAAATAGCCGGGAGGTATGAGGATCGCAATTCTTATGTCTTATGCCTTTTTGCTCATTGCTAGTTTCCAGTGACGCTCGTTGGCAGTCTCGAGCTATCGGGCTAAAAAACTGGGGGATCCAGCTTCACCATATGGTCAGTTGGATCTTCGTGGAGTTTCGTGATAAAATCACGCAACTGCTGTTCAGATTCGCTTAGTTTGCTATTAACAATCTCGGCCTGTTCCATGTCGTCTGGAGTGTTGAAAGTTTGAATCGGATTTCTGGATCTCAGAAAAAATGGCCGAAAATGATTAACATGGATCCTTACTATTTTGAAAGGGTCCAGATAATGGCCTGCTCGTATGATTACAGGATTTACAAATTCCATAATTCTGTATGGTCCACTCCAAACTTTAAGCAATTTCTCAGAAACCTCTCCAATCTTGACGAAGTTCCTAATGACTATGTAATCATCTGTAAGGAACCGATATGGGCGTGCTGTCTTCTTGTAAAAATTCTGATATTTTTGCGTTGCTATTGCATTATGTTTGCGAACTACTTCAAAAGCGTTTTGAAGTCTGGTTTCCAGCCTGATGACTGGCCGGCTCGAATACAAGGGTGCTAGGAATCCTGAATTCTCGACCGAAGTGCAAATAAAATGGTGGTAAAAGTGTGGCGCTGTGCGGTGTTGAATTCAGAGCTATACAAGCTGCAGGGAGACTCTCGTCCCAATCGTAAGGATTGTCAGCTACGATCTTACGTAAGACTGTCTGTATAGATTTGTTACAAATCTCCACGCCACCTCCTGTCCAAGAAGTGTTGGCTGTAAAATTGATCGTCTAACATTAAACAGTGTGCTCAGAGAGGCACACACTTTATTGGCGAATTCGGAGCCTAGGTCGCTCCGCAAAGTCCTACATGGGAAGAACCGAGCAAAAAGCTTTGTGTATAGCTTACGAGCGATTGTTTCTGCCCTTTTGTTTGGAATCCCAAAGGCAATGACGAATCTGGAGAAATCATCCACCTGCGTCATCACGTAAAAATTACCTTGATTGCTTTCATTCATTCAATCTTCCAATTAAATCCATTGACCAGCTGTCGGGTGGCCTTATGAGGCTTGTTAGGTCTATTGAACTGCTGACAAATTAAACATGTCTTTACATAGTAATGAATGTCTTGTACCATAGTTGGCCAAAATCACTGCAACTGTATTAATTTCAGGGTGCTCTTAGCTGCTCTTGTCCAGCTGCGGGGGCGGAGTGATAGTCACGAATGCAATGAGTGACTTAAACTTTCGGGAGTGCAGATTTGAGCAATTTCCTCCATCCGTCCTTGCGGTGGGTCTTTTGCCCATATTCGATGCAGCATGCCGTCGAAATCCTTATAGAAAACGTCACGCTTATTACTAGCTTCGATGACGTCAGCTGAGTCTTGATTTTTAATGGTCTCAAATACCTTATCAAAATACTTATCTGCCCTCTGCTCGGCTATTACCTGGGAGCGAGTCCAGTCAGGGTATTGTGAGTCTAAAATGCAGACTGGGATCTCTACACGTGAGAGTGCGTCGCTTACTGGTAACAACTTGCCTGGTCTATGGCAAATAATAAAATCGTATTCCCTCAGCCTGATAAGGATTCGTTCCAACTTAGGTGATAAGCCACTGCTGTTGTATAAAAAAATTAGAGCCATGTGGTCCGAGGATAAAAAAAAGTTTTACCTAGTAGGTTAAGTTCTGAATGTTTCTATTGCATGTACGGCTGCCAGGATCTCCTTTACAGTAGTGCTTTCCTTTCTCTCAGTTGGTTTTAGAGTCCTGGAGGTGTAGGCGAGAGGGTAGGCTATGCCTCCATGGATCTGCGTAAGGCAGCCTTCTAACGAAGTATCCGAACCATCCGCCTCTACGAAAAAAGGTTGGGAGAAATCTGGGCAAGGTGGCAGCATTAACCATTGCTTCCTTTAAACCCTTGAAAGCATCGTCCGCTTCCCAAATGAATTTTGCGATTTTCTTTGTCAGTTTTGTGAGGCAAACTGAGAAAGCTGAGAACTGAGCGATGTGCCTTCGAAAAAATCCGCACATCCCCACGAATCGGCGGACCTCTTTTACATTCCTAGGCTGAGGAAAAAGTTCCATTGCTCTGATTTTATCCCTGTTTGGTTGTACTCCGTCTTCGCTTACAACGAAGTCCAGAAATTTCACTTTTTTTACTGCCAAAATGCATTTTTCGAGACTAAGTTTCGTTTTCGATTTCTCTACGAGGCTAAGGGCTCTGTCTACGTGCAACAAATGTGTATGGAAATCCGTGGAACTTAATAAAATGTCGTCCAAATAAATGGTACAGTAGCCGCCTAAAATCTCTGCAAAAATCTGCTGAGCGCAGAATTGAAAATGCGCTCAATATGTTATTCTGGATCCTTGAAATCCCGTCTTTTCCATGGATGATTCAGCTAGTTTGAGCTGAAAAAATCCCATACGAAAATCCACCTTGGAGAAGTATTTAGCTCCGTGTAAATTAGCTACAGTGCCTCACTGATTACTGGTAAGGGTACAGATACATTTTCGGTAAGGGCGTTCAAGCCGCGTAGGTCGATGACCACTCCATATCCCTCAGGCCTTCTTTATATGAGTAGGCAAGGGCTGAGCCAAGCAGATTTACATTCTTTTATGACACCAATTTTCAATAAACCGTCTAGGTATTTATCCAACAATTCCCTTTGATGAAATGGAACTCTGTAAATCTTGGATCGAACTGGCGCTGCATTCCCTGTTTGTATGTGTCACTTCGTATGGCTCATTAAGTCCCAAGGTCAAATTCGTCTTTGCTAAATGCATCTGTATGTGTCCTCAACATCTCAAGAAATTCTGCCCTTTCTTCTTCAATTAAATCCGGAAATGAAAATTTAAATTTCAACTTGTCCCAATCACTTTCTATCTCGGATTGTGACTTTGGCGATGGCCTTGGTTTGTTGATAGAGTCAGCGCTGGCCTCCACATTCGTTTGCGCTGTCTCAATGGGCTTTGTCTGGACTTGCCCGGGAGGGCCGGAAATAGCTTCTGAAACACCGCGAGCTATCTCGGTTGGCTCTGGATCTTGAGCGTTTGCAAGGCATGAATCAGTTTCGGTTTCGCTTATCCTTGACGGAATAGAGTTGCTCGCTCCAGCTTTGTGATAGTGTTGAGCTATCTCACTGGACCCTGGTGTGGAAATGGGAGTATGAAGTGTAACAGATTCGGTTTGAGTGGCATTCGGCTGAATTACCGAGTCGGCAGTATTAATTGGATTTTGTCATCGTCCTGGCAGTCATACTTAACTTCCGCAGTTGTGTAATGGCCTAGAGTCATACCAGAAGGCAAAAATATGTCTTCGCTAGATGCGTTAATTACCATTATCGGTATCAATCCGGTAGGTGACGTATTTACTAGACATCTAGCCAAACAAATCAACAAATCGGGTTTACATTTGGGAATAAAGGCGCCATTCTGTATTTCAGGATATGCAATATGCGAAGTGCCAGTTATAGTTGTCTCTGAATAGCTAGGCAGTACAGTATCCTTAAATAAAGACACGGGAATTTCTTCATAAAACTCGTGGGGTGTGGCGTTCCGTTGTGACTGCGGATTATCGATTGTGTCTGCGTCGGATGAAACATTGATTGTTGGTGTGTGTTCGTATGAAACATCATACTGTTCGAAATTTATAATTTCTCTATTTTGATTATAAGCCTCCCAGGCATCAAATGGAAATGAGGAAAGCCTAAATTTCAGCTTACCGATTTCCAAAATCTGGTCTGAACAGTTAATAAATCAGGTTGTTGTGATAAGAAATCATAACCCAATAAAATGTGGATAGCTTTAAAACTTTCATTAGGAACTATTCTAAATTTTAGTTCCCTAGAAAATCCACATTTACTTATTTCCATGGTCAAAATTCGGTTTACTGATATCTTAGTTCCACCAACGCCTATCAAAGCTGTAGGTGTTTGTGTAGTAGCTACGCTGCACTTAATGCGATAATCATTTAATAATTCTTCAGCTGTGGACGTTGCAATTAAGGAAATTCCTGCACCTGAGTCCAATAATCCTAATTTGCTAAAATGCCCAAATTTAAAAATTAGGTAAGGTCTTGGGTGCGCTGCTTTAGCGTTTAGCCTAAGCAATTTACCAAAACTTGCTCCGATGCGTCGTCTGCGTTTGCCAACGAGACGTGAGCCAACATGTCTGTCAGACCATTAGTGTCAATTCCAGCCGCCGGATGGAGTTGGTGCGGCGTCGCTTCGATCTGTTGCTGCGATTTCCGAGCGAGCAAGATTTTTCGTTTCGCTTGTCGGGTTGCACGTTTCTACTCAGTGATGATGGTTGGGTTTGACGTTATCCCAATATATCAAACATATTGTTGGTCCAGTCATTTTTGCCAACAAAGGAATGTGTAGCTTCCATTCCGATCGATTTCTGTCTGAAATCAAAATTGTTTCGCCTGCTAAAAGCAGATGAGATTTGCGCTCGTTAGAGTCAGAGATGCTACGGAATTCGATTAATCGTTCCTCGCCAATCAATTCTAAAACGATTGGATTATTAGTCTTTACTCGTGACAATTCAGAGTGAAAGTTAATAGAGTCGGCACCGTCCTCAAATAAAATTAGAATGGTTGAATCACAAGACAAATTATAAGCAGTATTAACTTCTTTCAGAATGTGTTTGAAAGTGTTTTCCAGATGAGCGTTGGCGTTCATATATGGGGCCACATTTTTCTGGAATAGCACCAAAATAAGCTGCAAGCCTGGGCAAGGTAAGCGTTCTGTCTGAGCGCTAATTTCTGCTGGTGCCAGTCTACTTTCAAATACAAATCGAGAAGTAGGCCTGCGGCGTCGAGTGTAGAATGAATTCTTGTCTTTTTAAATAAAACATTTGTTTCTTCTCTAATAGATGATTGTTCTTCTGTATCATAGTCAGGATTTATAGTATTCATAGTGCAAGTCGGAATTTCATTTGCGTTAGAATAGCCAGCCAGCTCGAAGTACCTGTTTCCCTTCGAACTGTCAACTAGTTTTTTGACTGCTGTGGCTGCTGTGAGCTTCGAGCGACTTGAACTTGATTGGAGCTTGCGCCGTTGTTAGTTGTACGCTGATGATTATATTGGGCCAAATTCAGTTGTCTCTAGTGCCAATATTATTATTGCCTCGGCGATTATTTCCATGTATTTCGTGTTAGAGGTGCTTCTGCGTGGAATTGGTTTCCCTCCGGCAGCCAAACGTTTTACGTTTGCGGCCTTAACTGCTTCCAAACTACTTTCTGTAGTTCTACAATTTCTGCTGAGGTGAGATCTGCCGAAACACCAGAAGCAACTGCGTTGTTCCGTGTGTTCCTGCTGTACAGCGGAAACTCTGGCTTCTCGTAACGAATCACGAAGCCTAATATTTTTAATTTCCTTATTTTTACGTTCAAGTTCCTGCAAAACCTTGGCTAGGTCTGCCGCCGCCACTGTCGCTGTTTTGTCGAGAGGTGAAATTGCATCAGACGAAACTTTAGCAGATTGTTGATTTCAACTGTAATGATTCCTTTCATTAATCTCCGTTTGGCGCTTCAACGTCTTATGTAACATGTCCTCCCATGTTTTAGGACAAATTGTTGCTAAATAGGTTTCCAAAATGTCGGGCATAGCTGCTTGAAAAGTACACGCAACCCTTCGTCACGTGATCTTTCCTTTAAGTGCTCTTTCAAAATCATCATCAGATGGCTGAACCGTCAAATTTTGGCTGCCATTATTTCCAACCTATCTGCGAATTTTTCAATGTCTTCACCAGGCAACATTCTAGCCCTGTGAAGATTAGTTCTAGTCACTTCTTTACCTCCAGCACCAAATCTTTCTATTAAAATCGACTTAAAAGAAGCCCAGTTGGTTTGCTTAGAAGCAATCGAGCTTGTTGATAAAATCTGGCAGCTCTTCCCTTACACCTGTTTGTAGCGGCTGCGATTAATTCACAGTCAGGAAGATTCTTATCAATTTTCCTAAGGTTATCTGTCAGGAGCAAGAATGTGAAAACATCGGTACCATCTTCGCCCGAAAAAGAAGTTAAATTTTTCTTAGCATTTCGTACGTCTTCCCAAAGACAAGTGCTGTTATTATTTCCATTGAATTGTCTAGTTTGAAAAGTGTCAAAGCTTCAACGTGACTATCGTTTATGTGTTGTAAACGATCACGCTCTGCATGAAGCAAGTCTGGACCTGTTGACCTACTGCCAACCAAGGGGGTTTCCGGTGGCGTTTGAATGGGTGATGACGTCATCGTTTCTCGGAATGAATGACGACTGCGACCAGCACCACTACGCAAGGCACGAGGGCAAGCAAACTGCTCATCGTGTCGAGGCATGTCATGGGCCAAAACAAAAGGAATATTAACAGGCCTTTCATTATGAAAATTATGATGAGAATCATGATGAGAGGAAACAAAACTATTATTACTACGCCTATCTGGCGAAACACTGGCCGTCCTATTGTCAGAGTGAACAGCTGATTCATTATCGGAATCCACCTGTGCTCGCTCGTGAGAAGAGCTGCGTGAGCGCTGGCTCGTGACCTTGGGTTTACAACGGCACCTGGCTTGCTCGAGTGCTGGTGCTCTATGTGCAATTGACGGCGTGCGTTTCCGCACTCGTCCTTGCCGAGACAAGGACCGTAACCCAGGCTGAGAAACAACATTTAAAATTTCAGATTCAATTAAATGAGGGTTTGCTTTAATAAGCCTTCCCCTAGTCGAGTGTTTTAGCTTATTCCTAGACACAGGAATTCTGACTAAACCACTGCTAGAAGCAGATTTTCTAGTCTTAACCATGGCTTATTTATTAAAACCAACAACAACAAAATTCGTGCGTAAGCAACAACAATAATTTAAGAAAAAAATTGTTAGCGTATTATTATTTCTATGGCTTAGTATGTCAATAGCCACTATGCAACCTTGTTATTTTAGTTTACACTTTTTTCTTTCACACAATTTGGTCCCCTTTCGCTTGCCCTTTTTTTTTTCAACTTTGTTTTTTCAAGCCGTGATATCTGCTGCTAACAAATGAATTGGGCGTGGGTTTTTTAAATTCGAATCTAAATTTCGGACACCATTGTAAACCTCGCACTTTCCCCTAATTATTGGAAAAGTGGCGGGTTTCCAGTGTGTAAACAGCTTACACTGGCCGATTAATTATTAACAGCAACAAATATCACACAATATCACAACAATGGCAAGCAAAAGAAGGGAGACCACACAAGTTGTTTCTGGTTTAATTAAACTTGATTTATTCAAAGTCAAAGTGCTGGGTTAGGGTTTAGTTTCGTGCCCTCTTATCCCAAGTTAAAGCACTCTTAGCTAATGCTATTATCGTTATGGGGCGTCCTTGCCAAAGTTAGGCCTGGATCTTAGTCAAAATGAGCTAGGCTAACTTTCCTAAGTTCAGCATGGGTTCAATTCAATAATCAGAGTTCTACTTAGCTTATAACTGTTGTCATGTCCTAGAGTCAGGAGCTCTGTGGCAGGCAACCTCTCTGCATTTTGAGTCGGGCTGGAGTGAGAGAGCTGCTTTAGCAGCTGGGCTTTTATATACCCAAGCAGCTAACTGTTCCAATAGTAAAGGTAGAGCTGAACAAGTTGGGTCTCGAACCCGGACTAGTTCTAATATTAGCAGTGAGGTAATGCTCTGATCTATAAGAAGTATCTGGATAGCTGATACTTGGCAGCTGGCCTGATGTGCAAGGCTGAGGCTGAACTGAGCTAACCAGGGATGCTTAGCGAATCTAAGTGGTGATTGATAAGAGTATCGGTAGATACCGATACCGGTTACCGATATATCGGTATAAATTAAAGGATTAAGCCAAATGCAATATAATTACACATTACGTGTTTTTCAGCTACCTGCAGCACAGTGTAAACCTTCTCCCTTGTCACAATGGCGTGTTTAAATTACTTGTTCCTGCCTATCTCCTGTTCTCTCGTGGAACTACGAGATCAAATTTCTTCCCTTTTCTCTGCAAGTACAGAATGAAAACTCGAATTTAAGCCTTGCAGAGTGAGAGGCAAACAAAACTATTAAATTAACTTTGATCAAACTCGAAATGAATTAAAGTTGCTAGCTTTCCAAACTCAAACCTATGTCAATACATCTTTGGAATTATACTCTAGTCTCTCATTAAAACTTACATTTCCATTACAAAATAATAAAAAAAAAAAGATGAGAAAGAAAGAAATTTTGAAAAGGGTTTACCCTATACAATTAAAATTCAAGTCAACTCTTTAACCTTAAAACATTATTTTGCCTTCTAGCTTTGCTACAGTAACTTATTAACAGCGATTTATTAACTTGCTACCTTTAGATTCTTGATTTTTTAAAGTTCATTCCATTTTCCGAAATATTTTGAGATCTCAATTTTGTTCAATGTTCGTTTGGGTATACCCATTCATACACATTCATGCAATGAACCAAGATTCTGAAGTCCGTAGGGGGGGGGGGGGGGCTTCAAAATACCCTTTAACTTGAATATCAAATCTTAGCATTCTCAACTGCTTTTTTAAAAAAAAACATTATGTGGGGTTTGAATTTTCCTTTCTTTCTCACTTTCCTTACTTAAGGGTTGAATTTTCTTTGACCTCGCTTCCTCCACTCAGTGTTTATGTAACTTACAAAAACTAAAAATAAAGCGATTCATTCATACCAAGCAAAAAATAAAATAAGTGTTAGAAAATCATAATACAATAACTATCATAAAATCAATGTGTAGTGTTTTCAGTGTCATTTTGTTCTGTTATGTGTCTGTTTGAAGCAAAACATATCTTGATCTTTTCTTAATGTGCTTTGGCAATACCCATGAGTAGCTTTCTACATCACCTCTTAATCCAGTTTGATGTGTAGATTCTGGTGGGGGTGGGGGTGCGGCAACAATAGCTGGGGGTAGTTCCGGAGCTATCCCTTGGCCTACCTGTCCCAATTCTCCTCCTGTGGGTGCTGTAGACGTACTGGGGGTGGGGTTTATGATACTTCCACTTCCACCCGCTGTTCCGACATTTACAATTGGTGGTGTTGCTGCTGTGCTTGGCACCGATGCTGTTGGCTGAATCTGCCTTTGCCCCTTATTAACAAGCGGCTACAGCGACTGCCTAGTCGCACCGGTATTCTGTACAGTTCCTTATGTTGAGGCGCACACCTCTATCACGCACTACAACAGCTATCTAGATCGTACTAATTTAAAAGCAGTAGCCATCATAATTGTTGGTTAAAAATGTGTCAGCTTTTAGGCCTAATTTTAATCAGCAGTTTTAACTTCGTAAGTAGCACCTATGGATTGTATAGTAAGCGCAACATAGCGTATATAGATCAATGGTAGTAGGAAACTGACAAGAGAGACGCTGTTGATGAAGCCAACAGTGATTCGTAGCAACTTGACATTCCCATGGTAACATGATTTTAGGCCCAATTTTCATTTTTAGGCCGGACTTTTAAAAAAGCAGTTTTAAGTTCGTAAGCAGCAGATAGGCCTAATGGAGAATTTGGTTCGACGGTAGGCCTTTTCATTCATGCAACAATGCGACGAGACTTATTTTAAACGAAGCTAAAATCCATTTGTTTTTATTGAGTGTTACCTTAGGATTTTAATTCAACGATCAAATGCTATTATTTAATTTAGTTACGTCGAAGAATTCTATTAGCTGTAAGGAAGTAACGATGTTTTAATTTGCCATGTTACTTAACTAACTTCTCACACTGAATCTAACACTGTAAACAATGGTCGTCAATATCTGGTACCATTGCGAAGTTGAAAAAAGCGACGGACGGATGGACAAAGTTGCAATAGTCTAATCAGCCGGTACGGCTGTACAGAAGACTAAAAGGTAAGATAAGACAAAACCTTGAAAATCGTCTATCCTTGTAGTTTCATCTTGTGTTTTTTCTGCTTCATTTTTCTCGTTTTCTTCTTGTTTCTTTTCTTCTGCTGTCGTTGCTTCTATTTCTTCATCTTATGATTCATCAGTCGATACATCTATTTGCGAAAAGGCTGGGTGCAATTTCTTTAGGCGATTTCTATATACTGTTGTCTCTACTCCACTCTGTTCTTTGTTACAGCTACATTCTGTATTACCAGGGTCCTTAATACTTCTTTCTGAACTTGTGATACTCTCCCTTTTTGGTTTTACATTCCAGCAAGTAAACTATATATCCTGTAAATCTCTCGTAATATCTTCTAATGTAAGATCTTACGGAGACACAGTGGTACGATAATAATAATCGTACCGTCGGCACAAATGCTTATAATCTAACAACAGCACAAAGCAATAAATGAGCAAGTAAGGGAGTCCACACAAGTTCTACAATCCGAAAGCTATTTATTCAGTTATTTATGGTTAGGGTTATCCCTCCCTTTAAATCAGTTAAACTTCGTAATATTAATTTAAAGCACTCCTAAAATAATCGGACCAAGGGGGAATAAGAGGAAGGGGGCTCTTATAAGAGAGGCGCCCTTTTTCGACTCTGAACCGGACTTAGGCTCTAAAGGAGGGAAGCTCCTTCAAAATTCGGCTAAGTCCGATCGTAAAAATTACTTAACTCAGAATAATTCCGGTGGGGAATCCTGGGGCGTTCGGCTCAGAGACAGGTGGCTTTTTAGGTCCAAAATCGTCGGGAGAGAGAGTGAAAAGGGCCAGGAAGGTCGTTAAATGGGCCCGTATCCTGTTCTTTTGTAGTGCTGAAGATGCGCAATTGGATGCTGCGGTAGCAGGGAGAGCTGATTGGCTCTGGAACCGGACCACTGATGTCTACTGAGTATCTGGATAGGGCCACATGTGGTAGCTATTAAAGGTGCATGAGGCAGAGGCCAAGTGCACTGGGTGTCGTCTGCTAAGCTAAAGCTAATGTTATTCTGATAATAATAAATGGACGTTGTAAGACTGTTGCAGTTAATAAGTTAATGTTATATTGGTAAGAAGTATCGGTTGTGTAACGTCAGTTACCGATACCGATATTTTATATCGGAAAGTGCTAATTCTTAAAATAATTACACTCCGACTGTCAGTTCTTTCTCCTTGGCTTTCTGTCATGATACTTCTTGTACTCTTTATCTGCTTCTCCAGATTTCTGTTTTGCCAGTTCCTTCGCAAATTCAGCTCTTTCGGCCATTTGTTTGTCTAGTGGTGGGTCTACATCATAGTTCATCCTTCTTGGAGTTACATCTACTGAAAACAACTCGTTTGTTTTTCTTCCATAGAACAACTCATAAGGGCTAAACCCTGTGACTGAATCTACTGTCGCATTATATGCCGACATAACATACGAGAGGAATTCGTCCCAGTTGTCAATTTTTTCATCCACGAAGCGTGATAGCATCTTTAGAATCATCTGGTTTACTTGTTTACATCGACCATTGCTTTTAGGTGAATATGGTAAACAGTTCACCTGTTTGATTCCCGTCAAGGCACATATCTTCTTGAGGATATTTCCTGTAAATTCTTTACCGTTATCAGAGTACAGGGCCCCTGAAATTTGCCCATTCGGCAGTAAGATATGGACCACTATTGCTTTTGCTACTGAATCTGCTATTTTATCAACTATGGGAATCGCCCATGCAAAACTTGTTGCTTGATCTAACTAGACAATTTCTGTTGCCATTTTCTGTGAAAGGTAGTTTTGTAAGTAAATCAATCGATGCAAACTCCATTGGTGTTGAAATCTGCTTAAACTCTTGTATTGGAGCAATCTTCTATGTTTTCGGTACCTTGTGCAAGGCACATGATGTACAAACTCTTATATAGTCTTTCAGAGTTTGAGAGAATCCTGGCCACCAGAATAGTTTAGATATTCTGTCTGTTGGGTTTTTATGGCCCATGTGTGATGCCAGTGGATTATTGTGAAAAACATACAATATCTCTCTTATCATAGCATCAGGTGCTACAAAATTTTCCCACTTTTCTGTTTTGCCATTTATTTGCATTCCTGGTCTTCTCATGAACAATATATCATCAATGTCTAAGAAAAAACGCTCAAACGGTGCTGGTGTTCACCCTGTGAATTCTTCTTTGCTTCCCGATTCCAGATGCTGTAGGATTCCTTTATACCTTGGGTCTTTTTTTCTGTACTTTCTTTATGTCATCCCCATTCCAAATGGGTTCTCCCTGCATTTCTTTGCAGTAATAATCCAATAGTCTCACATATGCTCTGCTTAGCCCATCGGCATTGGTGTTCATCTGTCCTGGTTTATGTATGATTGTCAGGTTGTAATCTTGAATCTTTAGCACCCATCTTGCTAATCTTCCATTCAACTGTTTTATTGAAGATAGCCATTGCAGCGACGAATGATCTGTATACACCATTACTTTTCTCCCCCAAATGAAAGGTCTAAATTGATCTAATGAGTAGATGAGGCCGAGGAGCTGTAATTCTGTGACGCTGCATTTTTCCTCCTGAGCTGTCGTCTGTCGAGACGCATAACACACTAGGTGCTCACGCCCTTCATCCACCTGAGCGAGCACACAACCAGTACTTTCAAACTCGCATCAACTTGAATTATCCAGTCTTTTGTCATGTCTGGTACTCTTAATACTGGTGTTGTTAATTTCTCCTTCAGCTCTTGAAATGATTTCTACGCGTCACTTGTCCATACAAATTTTGTATCCTGTTTGGTTAATTCAAACAATGCTTACCCAGATAAGCCTTTAACTCTTTAGCATTCTTTGGTCTTGGGAAGTCTTGTACTGCTTTTATTTTCTGGGGGGTTCGGTCTCGATCCATTTTGATCAACAATGTAGCCCCAAAATGCAATTTCTGTTCACATTTCCTGTATGCTAATTTCAATCCGTTCTCCCTTATCCTTGAAAACACCTGTTCCAATACTTCGAAATGCTGCGAAATCGAATTTGACCATATTATAATATTGTCCATATAAAGTAATGCATTGTCAACACCTTCTGATATTGAAGATAGAGCTCTTGAAAATGTGAATGGTGCGTTTATCAATCCTTGTGGAAGACTTATGTACTCAAATCTTATGTTGAGAATCCAGTTTTAGCAATCGAATCTTTATGCATAGGTACACAATAGTAGCCGTCTTGCAAATCTAGTTTTGAAAAATATTTTGCGCCATGTAGCAAAATCTAAAATGTCTGCTATTCGAGGGATGGGAAAATATTCTGGGCAAGTAATCTTGTTCAACCATCGAAAGTCATTTACTACTCGGTACTTGCCCGGTTCTTTCTTTGGAACAATCATTACTGGACTCGACCATGCGCTTCTTGAAGGTCTCCCTTTTTCAATAATTCATTCATTTTTTCATCTAAAATAGGTCTCATTGCATATGGAATACAAGATGGTCGATAAACTGGTTTTTTGTTTCCTGTGTTGATCTCATGTCTGATTTCTGCTATGTACTCCCCAATTTCTTCATCTGATAAGGAGAAATTTAAAGGTTTAAACGCTGTGGTTTTCTTTTATGCTACTAAACTAATACAAATGAAGTTTACAAGCGAGGCATTATAACAAGCGCAAATGAATCAAAGAACATTAAAAAACCAACAAACAAAGGCAACACAACGAAGACAGCAATACAAAACCAACAAACAGGTGTTTTCGACCCAACAAAGGCAGTTTTGAAATTCGTAACTGGGCACGACACACAGATGAAAGAAAAATTCCAGACAAATGTGCACACAGTAGACAAAAACACTCAAAGCACACTGATGTAATCGTCGAGGGAAGTACTGGCAGGAATGGTGTTCAGGATCGAAGCGGCATTCCCCCGCTGAACCGCCGAGAAATTGTCTCTGATGAATCATCAGTTCTTGCATCCTTTCTCTTTCTGTTGTTGACAACTGCTTCAAATGGAAAAGCATTTATTAGGGTTTCTCTGTCCTCCTTTGAACATTTCGCCTGTTTCGATTTTATTTTCTTTACTTTTTCTTTTCTGTTTGACCAATCCTCATATTCAATAGTTCTTCCTGTATCTGCAGTTTCATATACTCCTACTGTTGTATTCTTTGACAAGTATACTGGATATGCATTTGCGTTTCTTATTCGCATTGGTACTTCTGACTTCCACTTTACTTTAACTAGTGCATTCCCAATCTTGATGTCTGCTCGTACCTTCACGTTCTCAATCGATTTGACAACTCCTACTGAGCCTTTCCTAATTCCGCTTAGAAGCGTGCACCTACAAATCATTTCTGTGCTTCCTGGGACAACCAAATCCTCAGCCAATTTGACTGGTATATTCTCATGCATGGTGGTCGCTTTTAATCTTGCTCGTTGTCTAGTCTCAGTATGTTAACTTGCCTCTTTGCAGTTCATGTAGGTCATTGGTCCCAGCTGCTTGTGGCCATTCTACACTTTCATGTTACAAAAGGAGAGGAATCCTTCCTATTTTGTCAGGCTGCTGCGTTGTATCTTTTACTGTTACCGAATTATTTTCTGCCAAAATACTCATCATGAAATGGAATAAAACAATCTTTTCCTAGCAAAAATGGAACATCTCCCGTTACAATTTTGTACACAACGAAACAATTTACCTTTTTCGTTACTCCTCCTATGGTTATTGGTACCAAATATCCAGCATACAGGTGCCTACTTGTGCCTGTAATTTCTGCAGTCGTTGGCCATGTCCCCATGTATGGTTCTGGTCTTTCATGTTCATTTAAGAATCTGTCCCAAAAATCCTTTCCTACTAATGTTATGTCGCTTCCTGTATCTAAAATGCGCTGTTGCTTTTGCACCATCTACTTTTATTCCGATGTAGGAACGAGAATGTCTGGCGTATGAAGTCTTGTTTAGTTGCGGTACATGACATATTTCTTCTCTATTTCTTTCTGTTAGCTTCTCTGGCTTTGTCTTGGCTCTTAATTTCTGATTTTCTTCGATTAACTGTATTATTACATCTAAAGCACGCTACTCATTCTTTTGTTGTATTAATCTTTCCAAGCCTGATCCCGTTTCCACCTTTTTCTTGTCTTGCTGTATTGGTGGCGGGCAAACTAGTTTTTTGGCTGCTCATTGCTCCGCATTTTGAAAAAATAAATCTCCTGCATTCTCGTGCGTGATGCCCAGACGTCAAACAAAATTGCCATATTTTTTCTTGCTCTCAGTTTCTGTTCGACTCAAATCTTGGTGCATTTGAAATTACTGTAGGCCTTCTCGCTTACGCCGGATTTGAGCCCCGAAATGTGCGCTCATGAAACCAACAAATAGCTTCATGATGTCCGGATTTGGAACATATGACACAAGGCAGAGTTCCTGATTAGGCCTAGGTGAAGCCTTTTTTCTCCTACAATCTCTGGCTACGTGTCCCACTAAGCCACATTCAAAGCACTCTCTTCTCTCTGTAGTTGCTTGTCTTTTGCCTGAAAAACTGTGATTCTGAAAAATTGTCCGCCATTTGTAGCCTTGTGGTTGTTTCTCCCTGTACCTACACTGTCTTGTGTAGTGATTTCTATTTCTGCAAATTGAACAATATACCTTTGGCATTGTATTCTGTGTTCTTCCCTGTGGAAAAATCCTACTCCTGTATCTATCATTTGACCCATTGTTTCTGTCTTTGTTCATTATTCAGCCTATTTACTTTGTTGTAATTATTTTAAGAATTAGCACTTTCCGATATAAAATATCAGTATCGGTAACTAACGTTACACAACCGATACTTCTTACCGATATACCATTAACTTATTAACAGCAACAGTCTTACAACGTCCATTTATTATTATCAGAATAACATTAGCTTTAGCTTAGACGACACTCAGTGCACTTGGCCTCTGCCTCATGCACTTTTAATAGCTACCACATGTGGCCCTATCCAGATAATCAGTAGACATCAGTGGTCCGGCCGGGAGCCAATCCGCTCTCCCGGCAATAGCAGCATCCAATTGCGCATCTTCAGCAATACAAAAGACCAGGATACAGGCCCCCTTTATAAACGACCTCCCTGGCCTACCTCTCTCTCACCCGACGATTTTGGATCCTAAAAAGCCACCCATCTCTGAGCCGACCGCACCAGGATTCCCAGCCGGAATTATTCTGAGTTAAGTAATTTTTACGATCGGAATTGGCCAAATTTTGAAGGAGCTGTTCCTAATTATCGGAAAAGTGGCGGGTTTCCAGTGTGTAACCTAAAAAACTTACACCGGCCGATTAATTATTAACAGCAACAAACATAACACAATATCCCAACAATGGCAAGCAAAAGAAGGGAGACCACACAAGTTGTTTCTGGTTTAATTAAACTTGATTTATTCAAAGTCAAAGTGCAGGGTTAGGGTTTAGATCGGTTCCCTCTTATCCCAAGTTAAAGCACTCTTAGCTAATGCTATTATCGTTACTAGGGCGTTCTTGCCAAAGTGCCTGGATCTTAGTCAAAATGAGCTAGGCTAACTTTCCTAAGTTCAGCATGAATTCAATTCAATAATCAAAGTTCTACTTAGCTTATAACTGTTGTCAGGTGCTAGAGTCAGGAGCTCTGTGGCAGGCAACCTCTCTGTTTGTGAGTTGGGCTGGAGTGAGAGAGCTGCTCTAGCAGGTGGGCCTTTATACACCCCAGCAGCTAACTGTTCCAATAGTAAACGTAGAGCTGAACAAGTTAGGGCTCGAACCCGGACTAGTTCTAATATTAGCAATGAGGTGCAAGGCTGAGGCTGAACTGAGCTAAGCAGGGATGCTTAACGAATCTAAGTTATTCTATTAATTTTATAGCCAAATGAACGTTGTATAATACAAGTCGATTTGAAGGAAGCAAGATCGGTGATGATAGAGTATCGGTAGATACCGATACCAGTTACCGATATATCGTCCAGTACACTCTCGATATAACACCTCTAAATAACGAATTTTTCCCTATAACGAACAATTCATACATATTTGATTGGCCGCTTTCTGATCACATGGTAAAAATCAAACCATACAACAAACCTCCGTATAACGAATAGCTCCGTAAAACGAACCATTTTTTTGGTATTGTAAACATCTATTCACATACTAAAAACCACCTTTATAACGAACTGCTTTACGATAATTTTAATAATCTAATCCTAAAGTTCGCACTTTCAGATGGCCAAACCAGTTATTTTCGATCTTGCGCGCAGCTCCTTCATATAGTAAGCGGCAAGCCGACCTTGAAAACCTACTGCGCAACATATTGCGCATTTCCGGAAGTTAGAGCGAGGCGCTCTACGGCACACGCTTTCTGCGCAGGTGTTGCTGCTTCCAGTCAGAGCGGAAACGTGGTTGACATCAGCCATCATGGCGCAAGCAGAAAAATCGAAACCTACGAGGATTAATTTGCCCTTAGATACTAAAATCAAGATTTTAGAAGTTGCTGCGAACAAGAAAAGTAAGACATTGATAGCACTTCAATACGGCATCAAAAAAAAACTCGTTATCCACAATTTAAAAAAATGCCGGCAAGTTAAGGAGCGAACATGCACGTGGTGTTACAGGTAAACGTAAGCGAATGCGAGCGGCAGCTTTTCCCGAGTTAGAAGATTCACTTGTGATGTGGTTAAAGACGCTCGTGCAGCAAACATTTATATTAATGGACCAATTTTGCACTCTCAAGCAGAACAATACGCCGTCATGCTAGGGATTCCACCGGAAGATTTTAAGGCAAGTGATGAGTGGTTAGAAAAATTCAAGCAGCGTTACAGACTGAAATTTTGTGCGTTGTGTGGAAAGAGTAACAGCGTAAATATGGAGGTAGTGTCCGATTGGATTAAAGAGACGCTTCCACCTATTATTGAAGAATACGACCCCTAAGATATCTTCAATACTGACGAGAAGGGACTTTTTTTTTAATGTAACCCAATAAAACATTAGTTTTTAAAGGGGATGCATGTCACGGTGGGAAAAAAGCTAAAGATAGGATAACCATTTTGTTTGCATCGAATATGGAAGGAAGTGAAAAGCTTAAATTACTAGCGATAGGAAAAAGCAAGAATCCACGAGCTTTCAAAACCATAAGACGTCTACCTGTGGATTACACGTCCAACAAAAACGCCTGGATGACTAGTGAAGTTTTTAACAATTGGTTGATTGAATTAGACAAAACAATGACGAGACAAAAAAGAAAGATTCTTCTCTTCTTGGATAACTGCACAGCTCACAATAATCCACCTTACTTGGATTCAGTAGAACTCAAATATTTTCCACCTAACACAACATCAAAATTACAACCACTAGACCAAGGTATTATTATTCAGAATGCGAAAGTGAAGGACCGCGGCCGTTTTGTGAAGAGGTTAGTTTTAGACCTTGCTCAAAAAAGAGAAACCAAAGTTTACATTGGAATGGCAGTGCAGTGGATTGCTGGTGCATGGAATGATGTAAAGGCCAGCTGCATTGAAAATTGTTTCCGCAAGCAGGTTTTGTGAAAAACCAGGTTGCAGAAGTTGACGTTGCTGGTGAAGCTATTGAAGACGACAGTGATGATGTGGCTAATGCTTGGCAGATTTTGAAGGAACAGTCACTGGAAGGACTCCAAACTCATTTGAGGAGTATGTGACAGTTGATGATGACCTGCCTGTGAGCCAGTCTTTAACAGATGAACAGATTATTGAGGAAGTGAGGCGAATGCACAACCCCAACCCACTTACCGTATCAGATTCATCTGACGACGAAGATGACAACGAACCAGAAAAAGAGCCAAAAATCAAGACGACAGGAGAGGCAATGCAGACTCTCACAGACTTGTGTACATTTCTGCAGGGAAGTGATGACTAGCCAGATGTGGCAATGCCTGTTTTGGACAGTCTAGAAAAGCTAATGACCAAATTTACAGATAATAACAGATTTTTTTCCTACTGTGAACAATCAGTAAATTGCATGCATGAAAAAGTTGGCCTAATTAAGGTGCAATTATTTTTAGGTACTGTATCATCAAACAGTAATAAATTAATGTAGTTGACATTTAAGTTTTTTTTCCTACTCTGAATATTCTGAATTAAAAGTAAATTGCATGCATGAAACTGCAACATGTAAGCTAGGCTAGGCCTTAGCAAGATGGTTTTATTTTTTTTTGTTACAGTATCACCAAATAGTATTAAACTATTGTAGCTGACATTTAATAGTGTTTTGAAAACAATAATGCAACGTAGGCTAGGCCTACTTTGTTTTGATTTGGGTTTTTTTTTTACTGTTCATATAAGGAACTTTTTTACTGATTTGTAGAAAGTTTGCTGTATGGAGAGCTCTCTCTACTAAGAACTCTCTGTATAAAGAACCATTATTTGGTGCACTACAGTAGACTCTTTGTAACGAACCACTTAGTGCACCAAATAGTCTACTGCATAATTTAAAAGATTAAGCCAAATGCAATATACTTACAACGTCCTAGCTTACGTAATATTCGCTCTTAGCCCCTCATGGGTTAACGAATATTCCCGTAACATTAATTTGTACCCTGTATAAGGAGAAATTTGAACGTGCGTCTTGACAAAACCACCCTCCAGATTTCTAGTCTGCTTAAGCCAAGCAAAAACCCCAAAAAGAGTAAGATTGCCCTGATGCACGTTCCTATTCCTACTTATCTTTGACTAATTTAATTCTTTTCCTGATCTAGTGAATTAATTTCACTCTGATTTCGGACAGGGGATCAGATTCTGAGTACAATGAGAGTCTTATTTTATACTTACTCTGTATACATTACAGATATTGACACTTTTCAACATCATATTTTATAGGAATCAACTGTTTCTACTGAAACAAGACATATATTAATTTCATTCAATTCAATAACACATTTCTACAGTAAATTCGATTTTCATGTCAATAATGCAATTCATAGTCATTCATTTCATTTTCATAATCAATGCATCTCATTTTCATGTTCATTTTCATAATCATAATTCATATTCATATATTCATATTCATGATCACATAATCATATATCAAACATTTCATTTTCATGCACACTAAGTTGGCCAACTTTTCATGCAAAAAAAATATAAACAACAATCCAATATTTATGATTTCACTTTTCATTTTTCAAACCTGTGTCGGCTCACATGAGCTTGTATATTTGTTTGCGTACATGATATCTATCGTCCTTGTACTTTTTTCATTTCAGGCCATTGTTTACTAGGAGGCCACACTAAACTAGGAGTGTTGCAACGTGTTTAAAGTTATAGTTCCACCAATTCAAAATAATAAAAAAAAATTCATTGCACTTTTTCAAATGTTCTCAGAACTGTATTGTTCATAGTTTTGTCTTTTACTAGTTCATTTTTGAACATGTAACTGTTCTCGTATTGTCTTTCAGCGCTCTTTGCTTGATTCTGTCATACTGATTATCCAGTGCGATTCACATCTTACCGCTGAGATCTCAACTTTGGTTCAATGATCATTCTTGCTGCAATTTTTGTGATTATTTTGTTCGGTGCAATTTTACTGCATTTTTCTTTTCAAATCGTTGTGATTATTTTGATGTAACCACAAATGTTTGGTGCAATTTTGTTGCATTTTTCTTTTCAAATCGTTGTGATTATCTTGATGTAATCACAAATGTTCGGTGCAATTTTGCTGCATTTTTCTCCATCGTTGTGATTGCGTTGGTGTAATCACAAATGTTCGGTGCAATTTTGCTGCATTTTTCTCCAATCGTTGTGATTACCTGGTGTAACCACAAATGTTTGGTGCAATTTCGCTGCACTTACTCCAATTGTTGTGATTACCTGGTGTAACCACAAATGTTCGGTGCAATTTCGCTGCACTTACTCCAATCGTTGTGATTACCTGGTGTAACTACAAATGTTCGGTGCAATTTCACTGCACTTACTCCAATCGTTGTGATTACCTGGTGTAACCACAAATGTTCGGTGCAATTTCGCTGCACTTACTCCAATCGTTGCGATTACCTGGTGTAACCACAAATGTTCGGTGCAATTTCGCTGCACTCCAATCGTTGTGATTACGTGGTGTAACCACAAATGTTCGGTGCAATTTCGCTGCACTTACTCCAATCGTTGTGATTACCTGATGTAACTACAAATGTTCGGTGCAATTTCGCTGCACTTACTCCAATCGTTGTGATTACCTGGTGTACCTGCAAATGTTCGGTGTGACCACGATTGACTGACAACAGCTGTATTCTGCCCTGTTGACATTGCCTGTCAACGGCTGCCCAGTTGACAGTTGTGGTCCCACAACGGTTATCAAAGCTCACTGGCTGGTGTACTGCCCTGTGAACGTCTTAGTGAATATTCCTACACCAGAGCAATAGCATTAATTCACTTGAATTTGTTATTTTTCGTAATTCTCATATGCTACAGCTTCATGATTCTGTTTTATAAGACTATGTAAAAAAAAATTCACTTTTAACACTGGCAATTCTTATCCATACTGATTGTCCCTATACAATCAAAATCAAAAAAACTTCAATTTTAAACGGAATTATTTTTATTTCTTCAATTTTATTTTAATTTCAGTAAACTGTATTCAATGAGTTTTGATTTGTCATCTCATCCAAACGTGCTACACGAATTTTCGTATCTGAGCATTGGATGCTGCATCTCTTAAACTACAGTCAATACTAGCAGCACCATCCTAAGGCAGTGTTAGCAACTATTTTTAACCAAATGCATTTCAATCGCTCAATTCTAGTTTGAGCTTAAATGAAGGGGAGAAAAAAAAACCCAAAAGTTCGTTTTTGATTCTTAATCACTTACTTAAGTGTAAAACTCGACGAGATTCCTCCTCTGAATTGTTCATTCAAAATTAAATTCCCGAAGTGTTTTACACCTGTAGTCAGTTTTTGTAAGTTCAGGGGACTTCTATTCTTGGTCCCCTGAAAAATGCCTTAGGCCGAAAAAAACGTGACCCTTTTGCTTTTCATAACCGAAAACAACTGTTGTGAGGAGCGACGTGTCCACATAATTTTATATAATACTAGCGGAAGCCTGTGCTACGCACGGGTGGTGTTTGATGCACCGTTAAAAACACTGAGACGATTTCCTTCCTCATGTGTTTGTTACGGAATGCGTGTATCCCGTCTATGTGTTTTTGCGTACCCTGGCTAGGAAAGGGTGTTTTTCGTTTGCTTCACTCCCTCATTCAGCGTATCCCTTGTTCCGGAGTGCATACACTTACATTACATATGATTCTTTCCTGCAAAAATGGTTGGAATACGCGTTTGTACATGTGAAATAAATAAATACGCCTTTGTGCATGTGAAATAATAAATACGCCTTTGTACACCGGAAATAAATAAATAGGCATTGAAGACATTGTAAGGGAGGATTAAACAAACGAAGCTTCAACAATCAGCAAGAGGGCGAGCGGGCTCATTCTTCCCACGGTAGTGAAGAAAAAGGGCGAGCGACCGACAATGAAAACGGATATGTGCTCTATCAATTACTTGCGGCCGTCTTGTGGCGGCCGTCTCGTTGCCGTCCATCCTACGCGACAACTCGATTTTATTAATAAAGATTATTTTATCGGGATGGGGAAAAAATTTTTCTTTTATTTTTTACGGTAAGTTGTCTTATTTGACAGAAACACAATATTGAAGTGTCGCTTACCTTCTGTATAACATTAGGTTATAATTGTCAGTTTTACTTAGATTTACGCAATGGTAACATTATTTGTGTCGTGCACCCAGTTCAATCGTACTTATTTTCAATAATACCCTGATTATGATGTTAAACTCAAGTTTGAATGATGTGCGATGTAAGATCTCAGGTTTTCTGGTGTGCATGCAAATTTGTGATCTTACGTTTCAAGATTTTTATTTCCTACAGAGTATATATTACCACCTCCGGAATTTTAATTTTAAAACATTTTTTTTTTTATTTATTATTTTTTTTTTCGTATAAATTACTTGATTTCAACATTGTCAGTAAAAATGTTTTATCAAAATTTCACAGCTTTCGGCCGTCAGGTCGGCCAGGTTTTCTATTTACCCAACCAGAAATGCTCGTGTGTGACCTCCTCTTTCGAGCTTGCTCACGCTTGGAGGCCGAATTTCTATTGAAATTTCCACGTTTCTAAGCAGGGTAAAAAAATTTTCTGTTGTTAACGTTTTTAAATAACGTACTATTCTAACCAGTATGATGCCTCCATATTTTGAGCTGTAGATTTAATCATTTTACTATTATTTCCACTGATTTCAAAGGTTGAAAATCATCAGCATTGAGCATGCCACAACTGTGTTTGGCCTATTTTATAATTCAATATTTGTTAATTTACGAGCCGAAACTTTTTACAGAATTTTCGGTCACAACATATAAATGTTGTACATATATAACTATTTTTAGCTCATGAAAGCTTTTCTAGATTTGAACAGGATTTCTCGTTTTGACATGGCTGGTCTTAGCCCATGAAAACTTTTCCAGATTTGAACAAGATTTTCCCTTTTTTTTTGACGTGGCTGGTCGTAGCCCGTTAACAGCTCAAAATACTGTCTTTTAATTATTAAGCCTGGGGAACATATCAGTGTCCCTGGAAATAGTATCCACATTCAGACAATATTCATTAACAACAATATTCATGGAAAAAATTACCAACGGGGAACAATGTCCAAACATTGAAACAGCATCAAAATAGAAAAATAAAATCCAACCATGATTTTAGGTATACCGTAAATGAGCAGAGCGACTGGTTATAATTTTAACATTTTCACAAGACATGCTTCATTTCTATGTAAGAAAAGCATGTGTCTCGATATTTCGGTACCCTAATTGGGTCGTAATGATAACACAATCAGTCACTTGCTTTCAGACAAATTCTAGAGCTGAAAGATCTATTATGGGCCTACGTTACGTTTTTCGCTGGATGGGAGGCCCTGCGTGTATATAGTGCAAGTAACGGACATCCTAACTTAAAAACATTGTTTCTTCTTGAATAGTGAAAGCTAAAGTGTCCTTGATGAAACACACATAACCAAAGGAACCAAAATCTGTTGTTCTAAATATCCAATCCAATTCTTAAGTCGGAAGATATGATATTTCTCAATAATTCACAATCCAACTCGGAAGATATATTTCTCAATAATTTCGAGGTAAAATTTTATCTGAAATTTCTGACGTATTTGTCCAAATCATGTGATGAGCAGAAAAATTTTCTGAAATCGTTTCCGAGATCTCGATTAATAAGTCGGCAGATATGATATCTGTAATTCCATTTTCAAAACATTGTTTCGTCTAAAATCTTTGTCTAAATCATGCAATTTACAGAATTTATTCTGTATTTCTTTCAGAAATTCAATTGTTAAGTCGAAAGATATATTTTAAAACAAATCTCCAAAGTATAGTTTCATTTGGGATTTCGGACAAAATTTGTCAAAATATATAATGAGCAGAATAATTTTTCTGCACTTCGTTTGGAAAATTCAGTTCCCTTAGCAATCTTGCTCATCTTATTTTGTAAATTTTTTGCAAAAATGCTTGAACAGCTTGCTTCGGTAATATTGTTGTGTATTAACTGAGAGGGATGGATGCTTATTAATCTGAACCAATTTTTATGCTATAATAGGCTATAACTTTTTTTTCCCATCATTACTGTGACCGAAATCTTGGCCTATTCGCAATAAAAAAAATTCTCTTTTTTTTTTAGGCTAATTTGATATAGCCTATAGCTGGATTCATTCGTTTGGAATGCAAAAGACACATTTGATATGCATTCTTTGCATTCTCATGGTCAAAACCATGTTTAATGAGAGATATTTTCTATGCAGATAAAAAAAAAATTCTTTCATCGTCAGAGAAGTTTCATAGCTATATCACTAATTGTGATACGATTTCAAGGTAAGTAATGATCAAACTAACTACCGATCAGGGAAAAAAAAAACAAGAGCCTTGCTTGTGAAAATCACACTGGCCACATTTTTAGTTATTTTCTTTGAACTTAATTTGCATGTATCTATCCAAAATATGATGATCTCTCCATTTGAGATTGCCAAAAATAATTTTTTTTTCTTTTTTTTTTTTCAAAGAACAAAATTGGCCCATCTGGGAAGTAATTTGCAAAATTCGTTTGTTATTAATGCCGGATCGCATTCTTCGTATTCATACGGATTTGATCGAAAATTTCAAGGCAATTCCAATAGATGAAATGATAAAGTTCCCTGAGGCCTATGCACGGTGCCTCGTTATTAATTGGATTCATTAAATGATAGCTTTTATCTGCATTGAAGACCAAATTTTTGATTCTGAGTTATGTTTTTGGTCTAGTGCAAAGTTACAAATTTGAAATGTTTCAGTTGGCCTTGTCTAGCAGTCGTGTGCTTGTGCTTGGTCGAGATTACGTTTCAATCTTATTTCTGGAGTGTTTTTACTTTGTCTAGTGCAATAATCGTGTGTTGGTCTTTATTTCTGCTGTTCCTCCAATCTGATTCGCTTTTGAAACAGCCGGGAGGTATGAGGATCCCAATTCTTATGCTTTATGCCTTTTTGCTCATTGCTAGTTTCCATTGACGCTCATTGGGTGTCACTAGCTATTGGGCTAAAAACTGGGGACCCAGTTCCGCCATATGGTCAGTCGGTTCTGCGTGGAGTTTCGTGAGAAAATCACGCAACTGCTGTTCGGATTCGTTCAGTTTGCCATTAACACAAAAAAATTCTGCATTATTATTATATATATTTTTTCTTTGCTATGCATGAAGCAACATAGGCTACTTGCCGTTGTTGTTCCTACCGATGCTGGATGACAAAATCGTATTCTCCCAGCCTGGATTGAATGCGTTTTAGTGTTAATATGTAAATTGAGAGCAGGAAGCATTCTGCTTATACGCTCCCTCTCAATAAAACCATCATAAAAAATACAAGTTTCGAACTAAATGATTTTGTCCAGTGTGTTTTTGAAAGTGTTGATCGACGTTGCATCAACGAAACTCTGGGGCAGATAGAGTTCCAATCGTCAGTCACACGGTGAGTGAAAAAGGATTTCACAGTGTTCACCCTTGCTTGCGGCTTGAAAATTCTGGAGTTGTGACCTCTGGCACTTACACACTCCGAAGGCATCAAGAAGTTATTTTTGTCCAGGTCGTAGTACCCCTTCATAATTTTGAAGCACTCGATCAAATCACCGCGTTTTCTTTTTTTCTCAAGGGTTGGCAGCTTGAGCATAGCCAACTTTTGTTCGTAGCTCTTACCTCTAGTTCCATTCACTAGCCTAGTAGCTCTTCGCTGTACACGTTCGAGAATTGTCTGGTCTTTTTTCAGGCTGGGACTTTAAATAGAATTGCAGTATTCAATAATGGACCTTACATATGTTTTGTAGATAATCCCAAAATTATCAGCTGGAATTTTCCCAAAGGTTCGCTTGAAGAGCCCGATGGTACGGTTAGCTTTCTTGGATACACTGTTACATTGTTCCGTCCAGGACAGATCATGATTTACGAAGATCCCAAGGTCTTTCTCAGATTCTTTACTTTGAATGGGTGCATTATGTAAATAGTACTGCTGCTTGTCATTTTGATGTGAACCATGGAGAACGGCACATTTGCTGTTATTAATCTTCATAGACCAAGTGTTGCAGTAATGAGCAATCTTGTCCAAATCGTTCTGCAATTCCGCTCTTTCTTGTTCCCTGTGGTAGATTTTGAGAGCTTTCATGTCGTCGGCAAACTAAAATCCATCACTACTTAACTGCTCAGTAAGATCAGCAATATAAATGTTAAAAAGTAGTGGGGAGAGGACGCTGCCTTGTGGGACCCCGCTAGTGATGGAAGTCTAGTTAGAAAACTCGTTTTCAGTTCTCACCCTAAATCTTCTGTTATAAAGAAAGTTATTAACCCAGTTAACGATTTTGTTATTAGGGAGAGCATGACTTGAGTTTATAGATAAGCTTTTGGTGGTCAACTTTGTCAAAGGCCTTTTCGAAATCAATATAAACGACATCATACGAGACATTGTCATTGATTGCAGTGTTTATTTTATTGTAAGCCACAAGCATGTTGGTAAAACTTGACCTTTTCTTAGTAAACCCATGTTGGGACGTATTTTAACAATTTTTGTTCGCAAGGAAGGTTTCAATTTTCTTACTGACAATTTTCTCCAAGACTTTGACTACCGTGCTGGTGAGACTAATGGGTCTGTAGTTCAGCGGTTCATTAATATCGCCTTTTTTAAAAATAGGGACTACAGTGGCATCCTTCCAATCTTGAGGCAGAATTCCATTGTCAAGCGAGACGTTGAAGATAAAAGTAAGAGGTTCTGCCAGGTTGGTGCTGCAGTTAAGCAAGATGTTAGAAATATCGTTTGGTCCGGTAGATTTGAATTCTTTGAGCCCATCTAAGTGGTTTGCTACTTCAAAGTTGTTTATAGGTGCGACGTGCTCTTTATCAGTATAGGTTGAAGAACGGTCTCTCCTGAATGGAGGGGAGACTTCACTATACACTTCTTTAAATTTTCTTGCAAAAATATTCGCAGTATTTTTGACGTCTTTGGAAATACCTAGCTTCCCGAAGCCTGCATTGAAGAAGTAAATAAATCGTTCAGTCATGTGGGCCGTCCAATTTTGAGGCCTATACACTTTGCACCATACGGTTTAAACCTGAAAGATTAAAGCGAAAACCAAGACCATTTCATTTTGGTTCTCGACAACGATTGAATATATTTAATGGAGCCGCCCCGAAACTACTACGACAATGTTCTTTCTCCGTGCCCGAGCATCGTTGCATCTTGTTCGAGTGAGCTACAAGACGGGTTTTGTGAGCAGACGGATAGGTTTGGCCGGACTCGGAAGTGACTGGGGAATTCGGGCGAGTACGGGTAAAAATAATGTTAATGCAATATAACTGTATGTAACTGTATATAACTGTGTCACTGAATAAGTTAAGTTTTAGGTTTAGGTTTAGGTTTATTTTAAACAAACATGAAGAAAATATCGCACTTTACATTTACATTTGGTAACTTTACACCTAGTTTAGGTTATAAAATACAGGGGGAATTTACATTAAATTAAAACTTGAACAACGCTACGTTTACAAAAACAATTTCAAATAGAAACAGTGAGTTTGTTTAGGCACAAGGGGATTTCGCAAAAGAGCCCTCTAAATTACGAACAGCCTCGACTGTGTAGTAATAGCAGACCTGTTTTACAGTTATGTTTCAACATCTCGCACTTTGAGGGTGTTGTTGCTTTTTTTCTTTTTACTGTTAATGTATTTATAAAGTATTTTGGGGTTGTTTTTGCTTCTCTGAAGAATCTGAGAGTGATAGTTGTCCTTTGCAGCACGAATGGCACTAGTGCATTTATTTCTTACGTTTTTATGTGTGTCATACAATTCGTTGGTAGGACCCTTGGTTGCAACGGCAGGTGCTACGACGGGGTAGGTGCTTGTAGCATCGCCGGCCGCCTGGTGTAACTGGATCTTACTATCTTTCACTCCGTGTTGCTTTCTAATACTTTTTCGGTTAAACAGCACAACTGCTACTGTCCCGATGTAGGGAATGGAGCATTGAAGTCCTAATCTCAGACTTGACTAGTGAATAAATAGGGGGTAACGCTGCCACCAAGGTGGGAATTAGGCTAACTAAGTTAAACTTGAAGAGAATTGTCTTACCTATTAACTTCTAGCAAATAACGAGCGAATAAACCGATGGACGTTAAAAAAAACTCCTGGTTTTTATTTTAAACAAACATGAAGAAAATATCACACTTTACATTTACATTTGGTAACTTTACACCTAGTTTAGGTTATAAAATACAGGGGGAATTTACATTAAATTCAAACTTGAACAACGCTACGTTTACAAAAACAATTTCAAATAGAAACAGTGAGTTTGTTTAGGCACAAGGGGATTTCGCAAAAGAGCCCTCTAAATTACGAACAGCCTCGACTGTGTAGTAATAGCAGACCTGTTTTACAGTTATGTTTCTACGTGTAACAACAAAGCATTAAACCTCCTAGAGTTGCTGTTGATAAGTCAACCCCTTAAATTACAGAAGCCGCAGCTACCTATAAAGTTGATCCGAGCGCTTAATCAATGGAATACCTACGAAGATCAAACCGTCCGTGTTTGCATTAAACTGCGTTTAAAGAAACAAAAAGAAATCTGGTTTTTAGTAAGGGACCGTGAACCCTTAAGTTACGGCCGCCAACGTCCTAAATGCTGTTTGGCTTGGCGCACCATAATTTACCTTCAAAGCTAAAAGGTTAAGTTTAAAGTTAAACTATAAATTTAGACGTGCGAGTCCAACAAATAAACTTTTAAAGTTAAACTAAGTTATATACGAACCACTACCTTTGCCCGGCATGGCAACAATCGGACCGCGGCATCTCCACTCCCGACTGGCGTAGCGAACTCTAGCTTTGAGAATCCTGAGCTGTGCTAACGAGTGAGTCTGGGGCTGGGGTTATATACTCATTACCGGAAGTTGGCGCGGACGCCGAGGATGGCTGCGGGGAAGAAGAGGCGGACATCTGGAGGAGGAGAGACTGACCCAGATCGGCCAAGCTGTCACTACCGGAAGTCGGTATGGCAGCGCGGACGGCTAGGGTAGCTGAGCGCTCTGGTTGGAAGGGAAATTGAATGCAGTGTTTTGGTTGGACGGGAATTGCGGAGGCTGAATTGACAAAGAGAATTGCCGACATGGAAACGTTAGAGGCCTGGCTTTTGAGTGCCACAACGAGATTTTTAGGCCTATTAAATAAAACTACGATGTTATGCATCGCAAGTATTGAAGGAAGGGGGGGGGGACGAAGTGTAATGCACAGAATAATTATTTGACTTTGGGAATGAACTGCTATTTACAATGCAGGTTTTTTTTAACGAAGGAAAACTAGTTTGTTTCTGTTTTTAGAGGTTTGCTACGGTCGGAGTTTGGATGGAGATGCTATAAAAAACTGACATAAAAATATACACTGGGTCCGTAAAATATACAAACATAAACATTGGAGCTCCGGTAGGGTTCATGGTAAGAAGTTACCAAAATGCATTAAGTGCACAAATCAAAAGATTAAATGTTCCAGCTAGTTTTAAAGGGCTATATCGCAGTTTAGGTTAGTTTTTACTGGTTTGAACTTCGGACATTTTTCATAAATAAACAAAGTCGTCACCTGTTACAAATAAAAAATATCGTGTGTTTTCAACATCTACAACACAACTAAGCTGGAAAAGTGTTTTGGCTTTATGCCTAAAGGAATAATATACAGTATTTACATTTTTTTATGTGAAATCGCCATAAAGACGATTGTTCTTCTGGTGTGGAAGAATACTGCCCTCAGGTTTTTTCTTCGGTGGTGTTAAGGTGTCCTCACCACGAGCGTCTGATACGAGACCGCGTTTACATGGTGTAGTTGGGCCAGGCTTTCTTCTTTTCCTTCATTGCTTCCTTGCATGCCTTACCAATGAATCGTTTATGTTTTGATGTGGTATTATCACTTGACATTCGGTAGGTTGAGGTCTCCATACATAACATTCTTAATTGTCGACAGTCTATGAATATCACTAACAAGGGCTTCGTCCAATACACGTACATGTATGCGGGCCCAGGCTGCCTCACCATAAATAGAATTGAGATAATCCAACTCTTCAAAAACAATGTGTTTGGCTATGAAGAGAATTACTCCTCCACCTCTTCCTTCATCTGTCCTTTCTTACTAACTTGTAGCCTTGGATAGTAATCTCAGATTCTTCAATATTTTCATAACACCAAGTTTCAGTAAGCAAAATTAAATCAGGTTTGCATTCATTTCAACTAGCAGTTCGTCCCAGTTTCTGAGAACACTTCTTATATTGGTGTAAACGCAAGTAATTAGAGATGACTCATTGGAACTGGAAGCTAGTTTTTGGCACTAGTTTTTTTTTTTAGTTTTAATATTAGTATAGAAGCACTTTATCCCATATGTAGTGTTTAGTTTATTGAAATAAGATATTAGTTTTTTTGGGAGAAAATCAGTGTAGGAGAAAGCTCATTGCTATTATACAAGTACATTAGCGCCATGAAATGTAAGGAAGAAGGGTCTCCTGATTAGAAACGATTGAAACGCTTCTATTGCGTGTAGTACGGCGAGAATTTCCCTTACAATCACACTTTCTTCTTTTTCTGTGAACGTCAAGGTTCGTGCAGTGTAGGCTATGGGGTACACACACAGGTTATGGGGGTTTTGTCAAGAATCAAGCCTAGTCACTCCATAGGCCCTGATGGCTATTTAGCTTTTTTTACAAATAGATCGGCATGGCCATTGCACCAGCATTGGCTATTATTTTTAATCTTTCTTTATCTTCGCATACTCTTCCATGTTTGTGGCATACCGCAAACATTGTGCCGATTTTCAAAAAGGAGGACGCGTCTGATCCAGCTAACTATCGCCCGATTGCAGTTATGGTGGTCCCATGCAAGGTCAGGGAGACAATCGTGCATGACAATATAATGCATTTTTTGCTACAGAACAATCTACTGGTTTGTGTAAGGCAACCCCTCAGCAATGCACCACTGCCTAGTTTTAATGTAAAATGGCTGTGAAAAATCGGGGTGTCTAAATGTTGCCGTCTTTATCGTAGCCTGCTCCAAGCTTGAAAATACGGAGCCATTTGTTTTATACCAGCTGAACTCTTCGTTCTTTGCCTGCCGTGTGCCTACCGAATGTACTGCACATCTTCGTAACTTGGCTAGGTCCTTTCATGTTTTTGAGCTGTTGAAAGGATTTTGCAATTCCAATCTTTCCTTCATCTGACTGAGCGCCTATTCTACTTATTCGGAAGCCTGAAAACTTGGCTTCCCTTTTTAATAGTGTTCTCTCCTCTTGGTTGTTTCAGAAAATTGAGTGCAACACTATCAAGAATTTGATTCGCTCGTGTTCGTTTAAGTCAGGCAGTGCAAATTCAAACTGGGGACTATCCCATTCTTTATCTATGGTTGGTGCTAGTTTTTCTAGCAGGGAAAAGAGTTTCCCGCTGCGGGCTGTATCCTTGTCCGGTTGTGTACTGTCTTTGCTTACAACTAAACCAAGAAACTTCGCCTTTACTAATCCGAAAATCAATTTTCGTTTTCGATTTCCATACGAGTCTCAGGGCTCTGTTTACGTAAAACAGATGAGTATGGAATTTTGTTGGTTTCAACAAAAGATCGTCCAAATATGTAGCACAATTTTCGTCTATAAGTGCTGCGGAAGTCTGCTGGGCGCAGACTGAAAACAGCGTGTCATTCCAGATCCT
>JAHWFP010240957.1:113559-125045 GCA_023313725.1 Lithobius niger
TTTTTTTTTTGGTAAAATACCGTCTGGTTATGTTGTGGCTTCTTTGGAAAATAATTTAGAGTTAACAAGTGAATTTATTGCAGCATTAAGAACAGTTAACGAAAAGTATAACCTAGGCTGTGATTCCGCAGTTGTAGCTTTATTGAGGAGGGAATTGACTCGACGGTTTTTATACTGAATTAAACAGCATAGATACAAATAAACCTGTTGTTTTGGCACTTTCAAAAAGCATACGATGCAGTTAAACATACAAACGAATCATTTTTCTAAGTAGAAGTAGAAATTGTTACATGTAAATCAGTTGGTCTTTCGGAAAAACTGGAAAATTAGGTTTCCAACCATTGAGGGTGTAGAGGATCCAACATTTTGTTTAAAGTTTGGAACAGTAAGTGCGAAGGGAGACCTACTGTTCCTCTAGTCAAAAATAAATCAATAAACGAGGATGGCGATCTGCTTGCGAGCGCTCAGGCAAAACCTGGCTCGCGATGGTACTGCGAGCAGAATCTAGTGGCAGAGATTGCAACTAGAGACGAAAATGAAATCTTTACTGACCTTAGGAGTATTCTAGAGAGAATTTCAGTTCTGGCAAAAATGTTTTGGTTAATGGTACACAAGCACAGCAAAAGTTCCATTTTCGAGGCCACGGGTAGTTTTGCAATAGGTAATAAGACTAGAACGTCACTTTTAGATACAGAATGGTCACTAACGCGGATTTATGATTCACTTGTTAAGGAATTCATGATGGAGGGGAAATGATAATTATCATTGGAAAGAGATGAGAACTCCGGGTAATTAAGAAGGCATAGGTTAATAGAAAATTTAAAAGGGTCAGAAATTCGTTACTGTTATTTTCAAATGCGAATTTCGACAGAACAGAATATCATAGTTGTCCCATATGGTTCTTTTGGTGAAAATTTAGTTTAGGTTTTGGTTCCAAATCTAGTGAATTTGTATTTTTATTATTTCGGTTCAAGATGTGTCCTTTGTCAGGAATGACATTTTGCAGCGAATGACTGGAAATTTTGTAAATACCATCATTCTCATGGCGACGCGAAAGAGGGTGTCTCAGATTGATGTTTCAAATGATCTATAGTATGATACTAATTTTGATAAAATGCCGGGTTGAACTTTTAGTCTATTAGCTTAAAAGGTCGCAAGTTACAGCTAAAACGTCACTTTTGTCATCTTAAATTTGGTTCAACTTTCAATTAATTACTGCCTGGTTGAACTATGGTACTCTTTGGCCTGACTATGTTGTTGGGGCCTTAGGAGATTCATTCCGAAATCGACATGAGTCAAGGTGAAGTCTTTTTTCTTCTTTTTTTTTTTAAAGAAATTGTTGAGTAATGTTACTTTTATGTTCCCGCTACATGTTTCTTCTTTTGTAGGTTTTGATTATGCCTGGATTTTTGTTTTACTGGTTGTTTTTCGGGTTTCGCTTCAAATTATTATTGAATTTTGTTGGACTTCGCCTCTTGAATGGTTCTGCAAGCAACTTTTGCATAGTACGTTATGCTGCTAGGTGTATTACCATTTTCCCAATTAGGGAAACCAATTATTTGGGGATGTCTGAAATTTTATAAAGTTTCTTTTTTCCATATGGGGTGTTACGAACATTCTGAAATGACAGAACCGGGATGTTCAAGCTATATCAAGTTTTTTTCACTGATAAGACTTAGTACATTTAAAAATGTTATATTGCAGGCCTTGTTATGGATAATTTGGAAATTTGTTACTAACTGCGGTTCATGGTGCCCTCCTAATTAGATGGGATTTCATTACATTTAGGGGAATATGATTTTGAGTAAATAAATACCTAAATAAATTTCGAAAGTTGTTCAGAGAATATTTTGAAAATTAGCTTGTAAATTGTCATGTTGTCAACGGCAGAAATTGGCTTGGCAAAAAGGGATAATCGAATTGAGAAAATTATAAATACAGACATATACAGGCCCACTAGGTGTCAGATAAGAAAGCAAACGTTAATCCAAAATCTCCGTAGATCTGTTCACATCGGCAGGAATGCGTGGAGAAGGTTTAGAGGTGACGCTAATGTGGAAAGGAGTTAATTCAACACAGTAATACTGTGATTCCGATTTCCAGAATTTCAAGCTTACATTCTTGTTGCTAGTGCGGAAGTTTCCTTAATTGTTTAGCACTTGGGTTAGTTAATACATCCTTACTGGCATTCAAGCTGTAAAATAGATTAAAATTAGAGTTTGATCAATTTATGAAAATTAGACTTAATGCGGAACGGACTATAAATTAAATTGAAGTGACTTTTCTAGATTGAAAATGTTAGACAAAGAACTGGAAATCGTAAAAAAATGTTGACAGTTGTTGAGATGTTGGGAAATTTAGATAGGTTGATAATTTTGGGAAATTTGGGAAATATAGGAATTTGGGGATGTCTGAAATTTTATAAAGTTTCTTTTTTCCATATGGGGTGTTACGAACATTCTGAAATGACAGAACCGGGATGTTCAAGCAAACATTCTGAAATGACAGAACCGGGATGTTCAAGCTATATCAAGTTTTTTTCACTGATAAGACTTAGTACATTTAAAATGTTATATTGCAGGCCTTGTTACGGATAATTTGGAAATTTGTTACTAACTGCGGTTCATGGTGCTCTCCTAATTAGATGGGATTTCATTACATTTAGGGAAATATGGTTTTGTTTATGCCATACAAAAGCTAGTTTAGTTGCGCTACTTAAGAGTTCAGTTGTTTTACCGCATATGGCGTCCCAAATAAAAATCGGGCAGGAACCTCTGCTGAGAAACTAATTTACGTCATCTCTCACTCGATTTGGATAACGAGTCAGGGTTCATTCAGTTGACGAGAATCAATTACATCATAATACAATTAAAGGGCAATATGACATACATTATATGGTAAATTTTATTGCAAAATAATAGTTACATAGCTCAGAGTTTGTGTGAGCTTCACGAAATCATCATGTTCATTATGACTTTCTGGGCTAAAATTAACATACAGGTCAAATTCCGTTACAACGAAGTTCATGGGGGTGCCCAAAAAAATTCGTCGTACTGAAATTTCGTTATACTGAAATTCACTCCTAAAAAATGTCAATTTTTTTTTAATTCACCTAAAAATTCTTTAAAGTTATAGTATTGCTGGACTTAGTAATAAGCTATCATTGAACAGAAATACACTATTGTGCAGTACAATTAACTGTCGTTTATCGTTAAAATTTTAGTTTACTGTTAATAAGAATTCTAGACGTAATAAACCAGCCATACGGCATGCACGGGTGAAATAACGGGAAAAACCTGCATTGTTTATCGAAATGACCTTTTTTTCTATTTTCACGATAGCTAATCAGTGAAGGAACTGAATACGATTAAAATATTTCGTTGATAATAATAAAATATGACACTAAAATGGTAAATTAGGCCAAGGCTACCATAAAAAAAATTCGACACTGAACGAAGTGTGTTGATATTCCGGTAAAGATCAGTCTGCAGGCAGTAAATTTCGCGGTAAGCCTAATAATTATAAATGGTTTTATTACCTTAGTTAGTATTTTTGTTGGTGGTGTCGTCAAAACTGACGTGAAATTGCTTTTGTTTGATGAAAACAGCGCTTGGTTTAAGCGATCGCGACGTATTAACATGCAAACATTCGGCCGCCATCTTGTTAGTTTGTTACCTGCTGGGAATCCCGAGGAAATCCCCTTTCTGTTGCCAGTGACGTCACGACATTATTCCTCCAATAAACTGTTCCGTTTCAAAACTCTTTGGCGCGCCTCCTTTCGTATCGCGAGCTCCGGTTGGTTGATTCGTGGCATGCGACTGTTGAACACGAAGGGGCCAGTCATTATATGATGTCACACAAAGTGAGTCAAGGTCGTTGCCATCGGAAGTAGTGTATACGCGTCCTTTGTGAACTGCCTTTGGAAATGCTATCGACGATCGTCAAAATTTGAGGATATAAAACAACAACTATTTTTGGTTCCGCGTTTCCAGGGATGGTAATTACTTTCATTGCGGGCGTTCGTTGTAATGAAACATTAGTAAACAACTACAGACTTAAAAAATACGTTCGTTGTACTGGTTTTTTCGTAATAACGAATTTCGTTGTAATGAGATCTATTTAATACTGCTAGAGTAAGCAATGCGCCGGGACCATAGAATTTTTTCGTTGCACTGAAATTTTCGTTATAACGGACTTCGTTAAAACGGAATTTGACCTGTAGTCAAATCGTAGCTGTATTAACATATTTTTTCAAATAAAACAAATAATTTCAATCCAACTGGAATTTCTGCTTTTTCTGAAAAGTTTCTTACTATGCATTCGAACAAAGTATAAATCATAAAAGTCTTAAGACATAGAAGACAATTAAGTTAGGGTGTTTGGTTGGGTTAAATTGACAGGAAGTTCGAGAGGAAAGGCTGGGAGGAAAAGCTGCGTCTCTCTGCAGAAGGAAATTTGGTGTGGATATTTTTAGTGTTGATCTTCATATTCTGCTACTTAGCGTCGACTACTTACAAAATTTGATACGTACGTAGGCTACTTGCTTCTTTGATTGAGTCACCGGCAAACGTTACGATAGCAAGGATCATGTAGGTCGTTTAGAAAGACTGTTTTAAATTTTTATTTTGTTTAGGTTTTGGGAAATGTTAGAAATGTTACACGATTTTGAAATATTAATATATGGGAATACGCATAAGCATATAATAATTTATATAGGGATATTGGTTGAGCATGAATTTTGAACTCAGCATGACTGTAAAATTACCTTGTACTAATTACAGGTTACTAGATTTTATATGAAGTGTAGCGATATAATTAATTCCATTACCGATTTGTTAGGATATATCAACTTACTATTTTTCTCAGGTTTAAATAACCATACGTATTCAGTTGGTAGCTTTTACCACTGGTTGGGTTCGCTTGCAACACCAGTTATTGTTTCACGACATGTAATGCCTTTGAGCGGGTTGATATAAATATTGCAAGCAGCGTTTGAAGTACGGTAGCGCGTATCCATAATGAGAAATCAGTTGTCGAGGTAACAAGAAATTTTAAAAACAAAAACGGCAATTCCGCATAAATAATTATCGAATAATTATGTCCTACACGATTGGCATTAAACAAACGTCAAATATATAAAATTAAGAGTTTAAACAAGTCCGTTTTGAAAAGTGGAATCCATCACTGTCGTAATCTTAAGGGTCATATAATTTTAGTTCCAAAGGAAGAATTTTGCATGTTCGCGTAAATCGTCTGTGACCTTGGGCCCTAAGGGGTGCTAACTAACCTGTTCCTTGAAAGGAGCTACAAATCCTGGTATCGACTACAAATTAACGGAGCATTTTTCCGGGGCAGAAATAAAGGTACACGCTTCATAGCACAACTTTGGTTTCTTCTAATCCATTGTAAGATATTAATTCACCAGATTTGGGTTTGTCAATATTGATAATTCTGTGGGGATTATCAGCATATGGTGAAAATGTAAACGGGTCGGGTCGTGATTGGGCTGTTACTTACAAAATGAATAGAATAGACTTAAGAGGAAATCGATTTTATTCATGGGTATAAAATTCGAAACAGTAACATCTGCCAGAAATTAGGTTTCGTGAAACTATAAGGGAGCAAAAACGGGAGTTAATTTAGTGTAGTAATAATCGGCTAGCTGCAGGGAAATTTTTTTTAACAATCTGCCTGCATGACAGCGGACACCTTCGAGAGGTGCCTTGTTCTCACTGTGTTTAAACCTCTTTTTGTATTTGGTATAGCATAATAATAGAATAATAATAATATAATAATAAGATGGCAGGGTGTGTAGAGACAGTGGAAAACGAGGCCGCCGTTAAAAAGGCTGTTCCGGCCTTCAAATTTCTGTATCACATGGCGCTCGAAATTTTGTGAACGTCTGAGGATGCTTAGCAATGGAGGGTCAAAGTACGTTATTTAAAGGAACATTCTTCCAGTTTGGATTTCCGGTACCGCCTAGTTTAGCATAATTTCTTCAGACGAATGTAAATGTAGCAAAGGCATTCTTTTCCTGAAATTTCCCTTGCGTGTGGAAAGGTTCTGCTGCACTCGTTTTAAGCTATGTGATTGTTGCAAGGTCTATTTCGTGCAGGATGCTCGAATATATGGAGAAGGGATGTCATTTGAGTAGGATAAACATTGGAGTTAAAGTAGGAGTTAGATTCCACATGAAAGGATCGGCATTAAAAGATGATATCTGTGACATTAAATTTTGCGTCTCTTGCCATACGAACATAAATTAAATAGCGTATGACCGTTTAGGAATAGGAAGGATGCATTTTTTGTAATTTGTGGGTTCAATGTTTCCTCGCCGGTGGCTGTGCGGTCAAGATCCTTATTGGCTGTTTGGCCGAATTCGTTGCTTCCGTTGATCATTTCAATTGTTGGCGGGTTCAAAATAATCCAAACCTTTAACACAGACATTAGGGACGTTAGTTGACAGGGGAAGGTGTTTTTAAATTTTTTGGGAACGAAACAGATAATTGACTAAGCATTTTGCATAACCATAATTACGGAATTTGGGTCACATTTTGTTAGAGGTAGTGTTATAGGTTCGAAATTCTTGAACCTTTATTAATAAGTAATAAATAAAAATCCAAGGATTCAAAATTGAAATCACATTTTGTTGTTTTGTTAATTTGGACTTCATGCTCAAATTGGAGAGAGAACAAGAACTAGAAATCGTTAATAATAAGCTGGAACATACGCTAATTAACAGGTTTTGTTATTTTTTTTATTTTAATAAGTGGACGATTCAATCTTCTGAAACCTTACAGGTGAAAATTGGGGTAGAATTGGCAAATTAGTCTTGTCAGACGAATCTTTGGACCTCAGTTAAAAACATTAAGACTCCATATAGATAAGGGATTTGGTGATTGAGTTATGTAATTTAGAAGTTCGAATTTTAACTCTTGGGTTTCGATTACAGTGTTATGCGATTAAGTAAAAATATTGGAGTTCAATATCGAATTAATAATCGGAAATTTCCTTTTCTCAAATCGTCTGCAAAATAATCAGGGAAGAGTAATGAAGCTTGAGAAAACATGACGTATGACATGGTTTTGATAGGAAATTATTTAATTGCTTGAAAATCATTATTGAAACTTTGGACCTTTGATAATAGGATATTAACAAAAATCAAAAGTTTCAAAATTTAAATTGTTGAATGCTAACTTTTGAATCTTTGGACCTTTAATAATCAAAAATCAAAAGATTCAAGCAGTTGGAATTTTGGGGTCAAAGTCTGCTTTGGGAATATAAGTGGGTTAAAAAATTTTTGGGAAAGCATTTGGAGTTCTGGGAATTAAGCCTAAATCTGGAAGGGAGGGATTTAGGTGGAATGGATTGGGGAATTCAGGGAAGGATCTGGGGATTGGATTTAGGGAAAATTGCGGATTGGGGAAAGCTTCCTCAGAATCCCCCCCACCTCCTTCCAGGAAAAGTTGGGTAAGCAACTATGATTCATTCTTTGAAGAAACTGGGAGCCAGGATTTGGATTTAAAGGGAAGGGTAGTTGGGAATTAAGCCCCGATCTGTTCTAGAAATTTGGGTTGGAGTTTGGTATAAGTTGGAAGTTGGAGGAATTTTCTCTCCTTCTCTAATCAAAATTAAATTAAAGATTGGAGAAATAGGCAAAATAGTATAAACAATAGCAAATGGGAGTAGAGCTTATTTTTGGTTTCCTGAGAAAGTTTTTCTGGGATATGAATTTCACTCTGTATTTCAGGATATGCAATATGCAAAGTGCCAGTTATAGTTGTCTCTGAATAGCTAGGCAGTACAGTACTCTTAAATAAAGATACAGGAATTTCTTCATAAAATTAATGGGGTGTGGCATTCCATTGCGACTGCAGATTACCGATTGTGTCTGCGTCGGACGAAACATTGATTGTCGCTGTGTGTTCGTATGAGACTTCATACTGTACGAAATTTATACTGTTTATACTGTTTATAATTTATAACTAATTTATTTTAGTTTACCTATTTCCAAAATCTGGTCTGAACAGTTTAGCTTTAATAAATCGGGTTGTTGTGATAAGAAATCCTAACCCAATAAAATGTGGATAGCTCGAAAACTGCCATTAGGAACGATTCTAAATTTTTGTTCCCCAGAAAATCCACATTTACTTATTTCCATGGTCAAAATTCGGTTTACCTATATCTTAGTTCCACCAACGCCTATCAAAGCTGTAGGTGTTTGTGTAGTAGCTACGCTGCACTTAATGCGATAATCATTTAATAATTCTTCAGCTGTGGATGTTTCAATTAAGGAAATTCCTGCACCTGAGTCCGATAATCCTAATTTGCTAAAATGCCCAAATTTAAAAATTAGGTGAGGTCTTGGGTGTGCTGTTTTAGCGTTATAGCCTAAGCAATTTACCAAAACTTGCTCCGATGCGTCGTCTGCGTTTGCCAACGAGACGTGAGCCAACATGTCTGTTAGGCCTTTGGTATCTATTTCAGCCGCCGGTTGGTGCGGTGTCTCTTCGATCTGCTGCTGCGATTTCCGAGCGAGCAAGACTTTTCGTTTCGCTTGTCGGTTTGCACGTTTCTGCTCAGTGATGATGGTTGGGTTTGACGTGTTATCCCAATATATCAAACATATTGTTGATGCAGTAATTTTAGCCAACAAAGGAATGCGTAGCTTCCATTCTGTCTGAAATCAAAATTGTTTCACCGGCTGAAAGCAGATGAGACTTGCGCTTATTTGAGTCAGAGATGCTACGGAATTCGATTAATCGTTTCTCGCCAATCAATTCCAAAACGATTGGATTATTAGTCTTCACTCGTGATAATTCAGAGTGAAAATTAGTATAATTAGCACCGTCTTCAAATAAAATAAGAATAGCTGAATCACACGACACACCATAAACAGTATTAACATCTTTCAGGATGCGTGTGAAAGTGTTTTCCAAATAAGCGTTGGCGTACATAGATGGGGCAACATATTTTTCTGGAATAGCACCAAAATAAGCTGCAAACCTGGGCAAGGTAAGCGTTGTCTTTGAGCGCTAATTTCTGCTGATGCCAGTCTACTTTCGAATACAAATCAAGAAGTAGGCCTGCGGCGTCGAATGTAGAATGAATTCTTGTTTTTTTTAAATAAAACATTTCTCTCTTCTCTAATAGATGATTGTGTTTCTGTATCATTGTCAGGATTTATAGTATTCACAACGCAAGTCGGAATTTCATTTGCGTTAGAATAGCCAGCCAGCTCGAAGTACCTGTTTCCCTTCGAAATGTCAACTAGTTTTTTGACTGCTGTGGCTGCTGTGAGCTTCGAGTATTTTGTACGTGCACCATTGTTAGTTGTACGCTGACGATTATATTGGGCCAAATTCAGTTGTGAATTGTCTCTAGTGCCAATATTAATATTGCCTCGGTAATTATTTCCCATAAATTTCCTGTTAGAGGGGCTTCTGTGTGGAAGTGGTTTCTCTTCAGCAACCAAACGTTTTGCGTTTGCGGCCTTAACTGCTTCCAAACTACTATCTGTAGTTCTGCAGTTTCTGCTGCGGTAAAATCTGCCAAAACACCGGAAACAACTGTGTTGTTCTGTGTGTTCCAGTTGTACTGCGGAAACCCTGGCTTCTCCTAACGAATCATGAAGCCTAATATTTCTAATTTCCTAATTTCCTAATTTGCAAAACCTTAGCTAGGTCTGATGCTGCCACTGTCGCTGTTCTGTCGAGAGGCGAAATTGCATCAGATGAAACTTTAGTAGGCTGCTGAGTTCGGCTGTAATGATCTTTTTCATTAATCTCAGTTTGGTGCTTCAAAGTCTTATGTAACATGTCCTCCCATGTTTTAGGACGAATAATTGCTAAATAAGTTTCCAAAACATCGGCCATAGCTGCTCGAAAAGTACAATACAACCCTTCGTCCCTTCGTCCTAAGTGCTCTTTCAAAATCATCATCAGATGGCTGAACCATCCAAATTTCGGTTGCTATTATTTCTAACCTACCTGCGAATTTTTCAATGTCTTCACCAGGCAACATTCTAGCCCTGTGAAAATTAGTTCTAGTTACCTCTTTACCTCCAGCACCAAATCTTTCTTTAAAAATTGACTTAAAGGGACGGTTGCGCTTCTTCACACGCGAAATTGCGTAACAATATAGACCCGCGAGCCGAACGTGCGGATTGACACTGTCGTAATATCCGCCGGCCGGAAGGCGTGTGACATCAAGCATGAATCAGCGCCAAGGCTAACTGAGGTAGTAGCAGCTAATACGGCTTCAATCCCAGTTTGTCTCGGCTCGTGCATTGATAGTGAAAACATAATCAAACCAATGCGGTAGAAATCCCCCACATTGCAAATTCGTTCTGCGAATGTTGCAATGCTAATGATATTCCAGTTTTTATGGTGTTTTTCTTACGTGTTTCTGTTGAGATGCCTCGAGTATATTTTTGTGTAAAGTTACTAAGGACATGCTAGGTAGGTTGTTAAAATTTTTTTTGAGGAGCTGCATCAAACTCGTTTGTGTAAAAAAAATTACTGTCACTGTCATCATGAAATCCCTGTTGTGTAATTACCTCATTTTATCCATTCCTGCTCCCTCCCCCCCCCCACCAAAGAAATCTTCTTTACTCCCCGCCCAAAAACGCGTGGTATAACAACAAAAATTGACACTTTTGGAAATGAGTGGGAGTGGACGTGGAAAGTAAATAAGCGACGGGGAAGGGTTTTGTGTGTGTGTGTGAAGGGGGAGGGGGGGAGATTGGGCCGTTATCGCCATATCGACTAACGTTCAAGTATTAAACAATTTAGGCCTGAGGGAAATAAGTTTGGTTGCCGTAACATTGAAATAAAACTGGTAGGTTGGTGAAGCATTTTATTTACTACTCGTTTGAATTCAGAAAACATAATGACAGTGTCATCACAAAGTTCATGTGTGCCGTTACCTTCCCCCCACCAAAACGGAATAAGTTCTTTCTTCATTCCACGTCATACATAAGTTGGGGTATAACAACTGTATAAATGAAACTTTTGGAAGTGGGTGGGGGGGGGTAAAAAATAATCTGTGGGGGTAGGAGTATTTTTTTGGGGGGGGGGGGATGAAGAGAACGGTGAAAAAGAACTGTCTCCTTATTGCAAAAAAAGTTGGGGTATAACAAATGTAATATTGTAACTTTTGGAAAGGGGAGAAGGGGTGGTTAAGAAATGTACCACGGAGGAGGGGGGGTGTTGTATTTAGGGGGAGGGAAAGAGAAGAGGCATTTCTGGAAACGACTTGGGCGTCTTGTTCAATTACATGAAAAAATCACCTAGCCTAAGGAAAAATACTTTGGCTGCAGCAACATTGAAATAAAAGCCAGGGGTCGATCAGTAGGTCGATTTTTTTTTGGCGGGGGAGGGGTATTATGCATTTGTGTTAAAAAATACTGTGAATGTCATCAAGAAGTGCATTAATTTGTGCCAGTCCACCCGCCGACCACAACCAAATTAGTCCTCCAAGCTCCC
>JAHWFP010240958.1:9267-62837 GCA_023313725.1 Lithobius niger
GTTGGCTGACAGGAGCTGGCGGTGCGCAATTTCTTGCCAGTCTTTAAGCGGAAGTCACGCAGACAGCACATGGATAAAGGAAGTAGTCACACTTACGATGATATTGGCACACGCGATGAGGGTCGATCCTCTGGGGGTTGAAAACACCGGGACAGTGGCACTTGCCCGGGTCGTCGATTGTAGGAGTGCGGCCGAAGTAAATGTCTGGGACGTCATCGAAGGTTCTAGGTTTTTTCGCTCTTACCATGGTGTGGAAAGGTTAAGAGAAGAAACAGACAGGGCGTAGGAAGTGCGGGACGCTACACAGTGTTGGGGAAGAAGGTCCCGGAGGTGGGAAACCCCCGGAAGCGAGAGGCGGATGTGAATAGGAGTTGGCGCACCTAGCGGTGGAATCTCGTATGAGAGCCTCGCGGCTTTCATGCGAGGCGAGAAGTTGGGAGACATTGGATTGGTCACGTACTTTTGATTCCAAAGGCGGAGGAGGAGACGAGACAGATTCATGGTCGCCAATGGAAGTGAAGGTCGTTGGAAAGGGGAAAAACGGGTACGGTTAATACGACCGTCCGATAGCGGTAGGATCCCGATGTCGACTGTATTCCATTGGTAGGGAAGAGGGGCCTAAACGCTGGCTGAAAGCTGGCTTGCAGAACTCGTGTAAGAGGAATCGGGACAACACGGATGATGGCTGCCGTTCGGAATAGAAGTGAATCGGACGAAAGACGGGTGAGAAGGCGGGTCGGATCCAACCGGTAGAGGGCCAAATGAAAGTAGAGTTGGCGGGGAGAGAATTGCGACGTTTAGCGCGACAGCAAGGCGGATGAAAAATGAGGGAGTAGGCCAAGCGGGCGTGGGAGCAGTGCCTGGTTGACTTTGTCATAGTGGAGGGTAGTGGGATTCAGGTGAAGGAGAGTGAGTGCATGGAACGAGGAAGGGAGGCTTGACGGGATCCTTCTCGGTGAGCCAGAGTGAAGCGGGCAATCGGGAAAACCACGGCACCGGGACCCTTCCATGGTGCCAGATGACGTCAGTCAGGCGGAGCAAGGAGCGGTGGCTAGGCAAGCCCTGTGCATACAGCGGGCGGCTACGGGTGAAGGCGTGATGCCTAGATAAGTTTATTTACGTGATGAAAATGAGGAGATGAAAGCGGCGAGCGAGGCAGATGAAAGACGAGGGAGTACGTTAGGTGAGAAATGCAGGTTCGGCAGACCCCCCGTCAGGGTTCAGTAAAAACGGTCGTAGCGGGGTGGCGAAAGACGGGGCTCAAGAATGCTGGTTCGGGAAGCCTACATCATGGGGCGGGAGGAAAGCATCCGAGCGGGGCGGGTGAAAGACGGGCGTTTGTGTGGGAGCGGTGAGAGTGGGCTTGGCCGACTTTCAGCAAGGCTTAGGGCGGCAGCATTTTGGCGATAGAGCAACCGGGGCAAGAAGATAAAAGACACCCGGTCCTCTTCATGATAGCGATGGGCCTAGAAAAAGGACAGACGAGTCAGGTCCAGAACTCGTTATGAGAAGCCATGGAAGTAGAGGGGCAGAAAAAATGCGGCAAGGGGACTGGAGGCCGTGGGGTGACAACTTGGCTTGACGGAGTTGTACCAACAAAAAATGGTCTGGTGAAAGGTGACGAACCGGTGGAATACCAGAGTCCTCATCCCGAATTGCTAGTGGCGGCCCGGCTATGGCAGACCGAAGCGTACGGCAGACAAGGCATCGGAGTGGCGGACGAAAAAAACAAGAGGGCCAGGGATGGAGGCCGGCAATAGACGAGTCAGTTCAAGCGTTCCCAAGGCGACATCCTGGTACGGGCGGCCGGAGAAGGGTCAGGAAGGCAGCAGCTGGAGTGAGCGGGTGAAAGACAGCGCGCCCGAGTCGAAGTGGGAGGTGGCTGGAAGGGCAAACCCAATACCAAGGCGTCGTCCTGGCTATGGGCAGACCAGAGACGGGCCGGTGGTCTGAGTGTGGAAGCAGGTGAATGAAGGACAGCGAGGGAGCCGGAGGCAAAGTCGTCAATCAATGACCCACTTCGTAACGGATTACGTGGTGGATTCGTGAGAAAAAAGGGTTCAACGTTGAAGTGCAGGAAAAGTGACTCGAATTCGACGGCGAGTCCTGGCTCTGGGCTGGCCGGCGATGGCTGGGAATGAAGTGTGCGGAGCACAGTGGACGAAAGATGGCGAGAGCCGGAGGCCAGACAATGATGGACAGTCCAATTCGCAACGGCTTGCACAGTGGGTTCAAAAGGGCAGCTGTAACGTAAGGGAGGAGGAGTAGCAAACCCAATTCGACGGCGAAAAACCCCGGCTATGGTCAGACCGAGGTAGGCCGGGAGTGGATCGTGCGGAACCACGGTGGATGAAAGACGGTGAGAGAGCCGGAGGCCAGTCGATGATGGACAGTCTAGTTCGTAACGGCTTCCATAGTGGGTTCAAAGAGGCGGCTGTAACATAAAGGTGGCGGAAAAACAACCCTAATTCGAAGGCGAAGCCCCAGCTATGGTCAGACCGGAGGTAGGCCGGGAATGGATCGTGCGGAACCACGACAGGTGAAAGACGGCAAGGGAGCACCGGGTTGGGCCGTCTATGAGGGATCCTATTCGCAACGGCTCCCACGGTAGGACCAGGAAGACATGGAGGTGACAGGCCGTAGTGACCACCCCGTCTGGACGGCGACGTCCCGGCTACGGGCAAACCGGTGCGGGCCGAAGAGCGGGGTGCAGCCGGAGCCAACAGCATCACTGAGACAGCAATGCTAAAATTGCCAGGTATAGTACTTTCACAGCACAGAAACCTAACTTCCGCAAGATTTTCAATACTCTCCGCACATCATGCCACACACCTGGTGCGGACGGGCCTATCACTGCAAAATCATCCAAGTAAACGAACACTAATACACCGGCCCGGCGCAAGAAGCGCCTAACTACTGACATAAGTTTCATAAAAGTACCCGGGGCCGAAGCCAAACCAAACGGCATCACACAAAAGCGGTACAAACAACCCTGTCAGGAAAACATTAACAATCGTCGTGCAGTATCCTTTATTGCCACTGCATAATACGCTTGAGACAGATCGATGGTTGCCATCCACCACCCTGGCTGTAAATGCTCTACTACCCGTGGTAGTGTATCCAAGTAGCACTTTCTCACCACAACAAACTCATTCAAGCTTGTCAGATTCAAAATTATCCTGATCGACCCGTCCGGCTTTGACACTGAAAAAATCGGGGAAACAAATCCTACACTCCCGTTTTTCACCCTCTCAATTACACCTTGAGCTAACATCTCGCCCAAATTTGGGGCAATCTCTTTAGCATCGTCAAATAACGGCGGTCTCGCCGAAACCGCCCTCAGCGGTGGCGCATTTCCCAGCTCTAGATCAGCTCCGTCTACAATTTCCAACACCACCGGCGACGCCCCAATGGCCGCTCACTCTGTACGACGGTCCCTCAAACTTCCAGCACGCCATGTGCTCATCATTTCTAAGCTCCGTTCCAGCTTTTCGTTTACAAATAATCCAACCGCCCACACAACAAAAATGCACGCCACCGCGTACCACATCGCCCAAAAAAAAATAAAAAATTTAAACCGAGCAAAACGCACGTTTTTCCACCACCAACAACTACTGTTTTCCACAGTCCGCCACTTGCGGTTTCCGTCGGTTCGGTCACCTACCGACTCCAACAATGGGTTTCACATCTGAACTCCCAAACTCACGTCTCTTTCATTATCGTTACTCTCCAAATTCGGCTACACAAACAAAAAATAAACACTACGAACCTGACAATACGTACTATACCAGTGCCGCCACGTTCTCCAGCAATTATATCCACGTGCGGGCGCACTTGGCCGGCTTAACAAGCCGCCACGTGGTTCGTCCTCGCCAAATCTGCAGACACCATGCCGGCCGCCACCTTAATACTCTCCAACCAGTCTTGATAGAAAAATACTCACCACCAACCGCGTAGCCTCGTAGCCACGCTGCTTGCCTGGAAAGATGGCGCACTCCAGTTCAACTGTGAAAACGATAGTCCGAAACGAATTCCTATTAATAGTTCAACAATCTTACCTCCAGAATTTCTGACTGCACGCACCAGTGGCAAGAGGCAAGAAAAAGAGTGAGTGGACGCGAGCAGGGTAGGGGGGAGGCGGAAGTGACGCAATATTTTGCATAAATGACTGCCTTAACGAGGTAAAAACGCGCCGTAGGCATAGGGAAGGATCCCAATCTTGTAACACAGTGAGAAGGATTCTGCGATGGAGAACTTTCTTTTCCAAATTGTAGTTGAAAACGACAAAAATGCAAGAGTAAAATAGAACACACAAGTACTAAGACAGATAAGAACAGCACAAACAAAATGACCTGGCTTGACCACTGTTAAGCAAATTAGTCACATTCGAAAAGTTTTACTGCAACAATTTGTAGTTCGCCCAAGCATAAACTTCACCTTTATCGAATTTCCTAATGCAGATCTTTCGGGCATCTTTCCATCCCCAAGATGTGAGGGATTTACGGCATTGTTGACATAAAGCTGAAAGGAATAACGAAAAAACGTTTGGGATTACATAATCTACTCACACTATTGTTTTAAATTATTTTAAGTGAGTAGAGTAGACCGTAGTACATGGGAGAATATTTAGCATCCCACAAAGTAATATGGACTAATTATTTTACAAATGGAATAATGTAGCAAATACACGATTGTTTCTTTGGCCTACCGAAGGCATTTGCAATTTCATCAAGGTTTACCTTCCATAAAGAATATTAGAACTTGCTGTCATGCCCAGGAAGCCAATGCACAGATAAGAATGGGCACCAAATACTCTTGCAGAAGTTGAAGCTTTGCCAGAAAAAAGGTCGCAGAGAAGTGGAACACAACTCCAAAGCTCCACAACGCATGAACACACCAGGTCCCTAGCGAATACAATCAGCACACCTTAACCTACACAGTGGAGTTAGCAAGCACGATTACTGAATACTGGATTTTTGGTACCAAAATAAAAAGTGTGAGAGGGATGTCATACACACCATAAGCCATGACAGACAATCGGCTCAGGTATAACAATGTCTCAATGAAACTGAGCTTCCTACTACAGGAAGGGTGCTTTTAGAGATGTTGTCGTGGAGTTATTACTTGGCAACTTTACATATCGTCCAATGGCCAACTCACAATCAGGAAAGAATTCCTTATATGAAGTAGCTAGGGTATTAGCTTAGGGAGTGATATGCTACTAAAAAAAAAATTATAATAGTAATAATATAATAGTTATCGGCCAATAAGAGCAAATGGTCAAGGAAGGACATCAGGTTTACACTGATACCCAACCAAATTAGAAGGGAAAAAAAAGAATGAATCATAATGAATATAGTAGGCCACCCGGCCGTAGTCAACATGATCAGATACATCTCAAATATTTAGCGAGGCAAACATTCCTCAAATTTTGTTTCAAAATTTTGTAATGTAGGAGCCATAACGTCAGCAGGGATCTGTTGCATATCCTGACCACACATTGTTGGAAAAAAATGTTTTCTACAATGCCGCTTAACTTACTGAACTACAAGTTTAAACAGGTGACCCCTGGTTCAATAATCATCATCTGAGTGAGAAATAACGACTGTAATCCACATTCACAGATCATGAAGAAGAGAACAAGTTAATGTCCAGTTCACATACCAACCTACATTCTTCAAGAGAATCGGCATTTAAAATATTTAAACACGCACTTTAGCTTTTAAAGTTAAGAACAGGTAGATACTTTGTAAATTGACGCTGCACCAATTCCACATTGTCAATCGGAGACCAAACTGGACTTACATATTCCAGAATTGGTCTGACGAACATACAAAAGGACGAAAATAATGTTTTACGGTTTTTAGAGACAATTGCATGCCGAATCAAAGCCGCCCTTTGTCTGGCAACTAGGGATCGACCGGATACCGTTTTGCCGGATCCGGGTCGGTTTCCGATAATTTAATGTCAGTGCCGGATCGGTTCCGGATCCGGACCGGTACCGGATACCGGGCTATTCACACACAAAAACGAAATAAAGCCGTTTTATTTTTTCCCCCCTTATAAGTTGCAGCTATGGTGTTAATTTTCGATTTGTTTCACATTATTTTCTTACATTAAACACGTAGAAGTCTTAAGCTATTAGCGCCGGTGCACACGTGCGGTCGCCGCATTTGCGGTTTGGTTTACATGCCATCTGTTGGATACTGCACACGTACCTGCGTCGACGTTGCGTTACCGCCCGCCGCTCACCCGCAGCTCGTGCGGTCATTTTGCACCGCAGTTCCCCCCGTCAACGCAGCGGTACCGCAGCGTTAAAACAACGCAATTGCGTCTGAGTACGCAAAAGCGTTACCGAAAATGGCGCCTAATTTCGAAGAAATAGACATGGAATTGTTTATTGGGGGAGTAAAGAACTATGCTGAAATATGAAATGTTGCTGCAGAAATGATTCAAGACTCATTGGGAAGTAATTAAAGAACTTATACGATTTTTTTAGTTAATCTGCAAAGGACGTATAACATTTTCCCCTGGTACGTCTTAAATTAGTACATCAATGTACCAAAATTCGTCGCATTGGTTTTAAAATATATTTTTTGTTCACGAGGTAGGCGAAAAAAGCAACATCGTCTCATTGGTTTCGAACTACAATTTTTTGTACACGAGGTTAGGGAACCGAACGCACACATACGTCACGGAAGCGGCACCGTAGCATCAACACGCGTTAATAAAACGCACATGTGCATTGATTGGATGCGTTACCGCAGCGTTCAAAAAACGCACGTGTGCACCGGCGCTTATGAATACCAGTATATTATAATTGCATGTAGGCTACAGAACTGTTTTTGCAATGTTGTTAAAAGTCTGCAAATTTTTTTTGAAACAAACAAAGCACTCATTAGGTCAAACAGAAAACATATTTCTAGTTGAAGAATTTCTCATTGATTAGCCTACTGCTTCATTTCGAAAAATAATTGGCAAAATTTTGCAATTATTTGTGAAACCAGTATGTAGTCCACATATTTATTTTAGATTAAAATTATTGAATTTTGGTTGCATTAAAACAAAACCAAAATCACAACAGGTCTTTTATTTACAGCTTTAAATTACTTTCGTTCCGTTTTGTATTGTGCACAGTATAACAAAGATCGAAAGCCAAAAAAAAAAAAAGGAACGAAACCAACATAAAAAAAAGCTCTTTTTTCATTTTATGAACAAAACTGTTTCGACTCTTGCAACATGGAAGTCATCTTTGGCTTATCATACTATTATTTCTTGCTAGTTTTTGATGTTGTCATTAAACTGTCTTACTTTTCGAATTTAATCCCTTGGCGTCCAAACCACGATTTATCGCCACTTCAAAACCGTTTCTAAAACTCCTGACGCACTCTCGATTCAAAGCCCCGTTTGCAAAGAAAAACCGCTATTGCATACAACGGAGGTGTAATTCCGACTGAATTAGGTACTTTGGCACGCCTATTTTGGATTCATTTAATTTAATATCATGTTTTAATTACCTTAATTGATGTTTTTGTTGGTTAATTACCTTAATTGATTTTTACCAAAAGTGGCCCACTGGGCACTCGCATCCGACGTCTGGGCTTCTGTCGAGTGTCGAGCAAGCCGGACTTCTCACCCATTGAAAGTTTGAGAATAGATTGAGGTCGTTTCGGTTTACCGGATGAGACTGCGTTACATCCGAGCGCCAGCTATCCTGAGGGAATTGACGTGAAATTGGTTTTGTTTGTTAAAACTAGACCTTGGTTCAAGCTGTCGTAACTCAACAACACAACAAAAGGCCGCCATCTTGATCGCGTTGGAAAGCTGGGATTCCCCGATTGGCACGTGTATAGCACGTGATCACTATCGCGATGGGGGCCAGTCGCAAGTGACATCACGCGAAGCGACTCAAGGTCACAGCCATTGAAGCTAGCACGTGCGCGTCTATTTGCGGACAGCCGGCAGAGAGTGGGAGCGCGATGGCGGCCGTAAACTAGCACCGTTAGCGAATATAAATTAGGAATAATAACAACTTCAAATTACTTCTACGGTATTAAAAACTTGAAAAAAAAAGGATTTCGGAAGGCATAAATAACGCTGTAATGGAAGAATAACCAGAGAACCATCGTTTCAAGGTATCCCATGTACTGCAACGGAAGGTTTTTTTTTTAAGCGCAATTACGTAGTCGAACTGCAACTTTTTTTTTTAGTTATGAAAACCTAATATGATTATCCCAAGTATATTTTTGTGCACTAATTTACACTGTAATTATTACATCTGCAATTTTTATACACGTAGATCGCTTAGTTATTTTACATCGATTTATTTTACCGAGGCATGCAACATGTTGACGGCGACATGTTTTTGTTGTGTTGCAACCAGTATCCGGCTCAATATAATGGCTGGATCCGGATCTTGCCGGATACCGCATTATCCGGCGCCGGATCCGGATATATCCGGACTCGGTCGATCCCTACTGGCAACCTTAATCTTATTGCAATGAGCAGAATTTTTCAAGTCATTAAAAAACCTAACGCCCAAGTCCTTAACCTCAGTTTGGCGATATGCTATGGTTCACAACATAGCATAGCTGAAACATGTATTTGTTGAGTCTAGACAAATTTTCCATTTAGAACTAGAAATAGAAAATTTGCCATTTAGTTGATCAGTTATCCAATAATCTAAGGGCATTGATAAGTTCTAGATGGTCCGCAGGATCAATAATAATTCAAGTTTCAAATAGTCTGCAAATTTCGGCAAAGGCACATTTAAATCATGTATAGAATGAACAACAATGGACCCGATTAACACGTAAGTTGTATACTAATAATACATTCCAGCACCTTTACATGGAACACATTCACGGATATTGGTCTGTAATTGATGGGTTCAACTGCCTTACAGTTTTTACATATAGGCACAACACTAGCTACTTTCCAACGTGATTGCAAGGTACCCTAGTTTACTGAAGCAGTAAAGATTCTTAAAAGAGGCTCTATTAGTTCGTATGCAAATTCTTTGTCAAATACCAATAGGACCAATAGTATGACCGTTTTTAAAACTTGCAAGAACCTCAACTATACTAGTTCATGAAAATTCTACACCATCGAATAAGTAGCTGCATACAAATGGAAAGGCTAGCAAGATACTGTTATCAACTGTAAAGTTTCTTGATAATACCTTATTAAAAATATCAGTCTTCTCCAAATCACTCTTACGTAGGTTTTCTTTACAGTGAAGAGGTGGAATGCTACGCGACATTCCAGTTTAATTTTATAAGCCTAAATAAGGCAGCAGGGTTGCGCACAGCAATAACTTTTGAGTTCCGAGTTAATTCATGATTTTTCATGGCTTCGGCAAGCTCTTTGCTACACGTAGTGCATGAAGCCTTAGTGGCGGAGTAATTTTTTCCATTTTAAGGCATTTTTTCCAGTTTTTTTTTTCTTTTTTGAAACCAATTTCCAAATGCGAACTGCTAATTGATTTTTCCTTTTTTTTTTTAAACAAGGTCCAAGTGTGGTGAAGTGATAAAATTTTGTGAAAAATTTCAAAAAGGCATGCATACAATGGCCGAAGCTGGAAGCCCAATCACGATTGGACAATATATTCCTTAAGGCTTAAAAGTTTATTTTTTTCACTTCTGAATATTCTGAGGCAGAATGCAGCCAATTCTCAAATACAACTGGAAAAATAACAATATTATGGTCACAAAATGCTCAATAACATCCACGTCAACTACCAATCTTTCGTGTTTACGTCTTGTACGCTTAGATTTCAACATCTTTGCAATTTTTCGACTGTCCGGTATTTCTGTAGTTGGAAAAATACCAAACTGCCGAAAATTTGCAAGGATATTGGAATGGTGAATATCCTTTCCTTTGAAATCTAAGCATACAAGACGTAAACATGGACTCGGATAAGACGATCACTTTGTTTACTGAGAAACGAACCATTGAATTTACCAGACAAATTTCCGAGCTGCTTTCGCCCACTTTCACACTGTAGATGGTCCATAATCTTGCGAATTTTCGAATACTTACAGCAATCTTCTTCAGGCCTTTTGGAGGTTGTTTTTCTTCCGTTTACTTTCACTCCACGGTCTGTTGTTTTGCCGTTTGAATTCGTTATTGAAAATAAACTGGACGCCAAGTGGAAATTATGGAGCAACGATCGGCCTCAACAATGGACTGGGCTAAATGAATCGGAATGACCTTACAAAATCCAGAGGCTGAGCACGGCGGCGGCGGTAACGAATTCGAACGGCAAAACAACAGACCGTGAAGTGAAATGTAACAGAAGAAAAACAACCCCCAAAAGGCCTGAAGAACAAAAATTCACAAGATTATGGACAATCTACAGTGTGAAAGTGGGCGAAAGCAGATCGGAAATTTGTCCGGTAAATTCGATGAACTCGATTTTTCAAAGTAAGCGATGTGACATTTTTAAACCAATCTTTCATTCCAGTCCAGTCCAGTCGAGTAACACAACCAAAGAATAGCTGCTGTGAACCAGTGTTGCACTTGTAGTAATTTTTTCAGTCAATATGGTACATTAAAATCACCCACCACGATATTCATTAGCTAGGTTGAAATACAATACTTAATAAAATAATTAATTTGACCAATTTTTCCACCTTCTTGTTGCTGGGAAAGTAGCCAAGAATAAGCCCGACATCTGTTTCAAGACCAACACAAAAGGCCTCCAATTTATTGAGTGGATGCGACTAGGTTAATGGCCCATTCCTCCCCTAATAAACAAGGCGACTTCACCAGCATTAGAACCACAGTCCCGTCTTAACAGCTGGTATGGAATATCATTAATAAGCATTCTATTATGTTAAACAATAAGATGTGTCATACCCCGAATGGAAGTTAACTTGTTTACTAGTTTATTAATCTTGCAGACCTAAACTATTTCTATTCTTAGAATAATGTGTATTGGGGAACAGAGAATTGCTGCTGCAACGGCTAAATTCTGTTTCTATTGTTAAAAACGAAAATATACTTACCTGTACATTTTAGCATTTTAGGTTTGGTTAGGTTTAAAACAGACAAACAACCAAACAAACAAAATAGCAAAATAAAGCCAAAAACTGGTAAAGAGGCCACCAAGTTGAGAATTGCTCGGCCTCACAAAGGAGTGAAATGAACTTAAAAAAAATTAAAACAAACCCAAAAAACTGATAGAGGCGACTAAGTTGAAAATGGTTCGGCCTCTCAAAGAAGTGTAATGTAATGTTGGTTCTTCACACCCATTCTAGTGTGAAAGGAGACATCAGTGCCAGGGCCACTGACACTGTTCCCAAGTTTAAAGAACAGATTTTAAATTATCCACTAAAATAGTTTTGTGGTCTCTTCAGAAAAGGGCCAAAGTTCACTGGACTAGCTCAGAAGGTAGAGAATTCCATGGTGTTACAACCCTCACTGTAAAACAGGATGCGCGAATTTCCAGACGTGACCTTGGTTTCACCAATTTATAACAGTGACCCTTGTACGCATTTCCTGTGAAAGCTCGAAGAAAGGTTACATTAAGTGGAAGAAAACCCCTTAGATCTTAAACAAAAGGATAAAGTCTGCTTTAAGACGACGAAGTTTTAGCGGGTCAAGTCCAAGGCGTTTGAGACAAGATGGATAAGTTAAAGTTCGAAAACCCGGAAGGGATGACATGAAACGGCGCTGGACTGACTCCACGTGATCTATGTCTCTCAATAGATACGGCGACTAAACTGGGCTGGCATACTCCAGGAGAGGTCGGACATACGCCTTAAAGAGTGATATGAAATTAAAATATTAGAAAAATTACCACTCAAGCAATTGTTGACGTGGCACTTTATTACATATCTGCAGGCTAGTTGAGTTGAGTCTAAAACACAATTTTAAAAAAAGGAGTGATATATCAAAAACCAAAACTGGTAAAAGGGACCGCCAAGTACGAAATGGTTCAGCCCTTCACAGGAGTGATATCAACACACCAAAACATTCACCAACTTAATCGCACTGAATAATGCTTTGGACGTTATATGAAAACTTAACATTGCTACCGAAAGCACCAATGTTCTAGTTTCCATTTAACCTTCGAACTATTAGTCGATGCGATTAACTTGGTGAATGTTTTGGTGCGTTGATATCACTCCTTTGAAGGGCCAAACCATTCGGAACTTGGCGGTCTCTTTAACCAGTTTTGGTTTTTGATACGATATTCATGACCTGTAAATTTTAGCATTTACAGTAGACCTCGCCAATCTGGTGTGGGCACCACTTGAAGGGTTCCCCAGGGGGTTAGGAGCTGGTCCCCAAAGTCACACACTTAACCACTAACTTAAATAAAAAAAAAACTGAATTCAGGTGTTTTCCGACTTGGGCCTTGAAAAGGCTTGTAGAATTTCGGCGATGAGGATGACACTTTGGAAAGCCCAGGACGTTGAGATGGCTCTTAGCTCATGTGCTGTTATACGAATGTTTTATTTTGTTTTGGTACGTCCATGTCCGAAGCTTCATAGGCGTTTAGAATCACGGTTTTGATCAATTATGCTATCACTGCGGGAAAGGTCTTTTTGAAGGGTAGAAAGAGTTGTTTTCTACCTTTTGTTATCTCGTTGCAGTCCTTTCCAAATATAATCTTAAAAGCTCGAACTGGGCAAAGAAGTCTTTCAGGCTCATTACCTATTGCAGAAGAGAAAGCCGGAATGATTATTGGTTTTGTAGGCTCGTTGGGCTTTAGCTCTGAACAAGGCACTAGGAGTTCATGAGACTGCAGCAATAGGCTGGGTCCATTGACAGTGGTTTATACTTCGCTGAATCGTAAGCTTGAGGCAAGAGTTATTAAGAACACAGTTTTCCTTTTAAGCAGAGGAAGGTTGCAATTTAGCATGGGTTTGTGTGGTTCTTTCATAAGAGTTTAAAACCAGAGAATGGTCAATATTGTGCTGCTTGATTGGAAAAACACACGGACTCTTTCGTTTCAAACTCTGCCAAGGACAGACACCTCAGAGGATAGGAGTCATTAGCTATTCAAGCACACCTTAAAGAAAAATATAGCTTAATGAACATTCAAGCCCCTTCTACTCCCGGTATGCAGTTCCTTATAAAAGCCAACTTCCAAGACAGCCTAGCAAGGGAGTGGAGACAGCCTGACCAATGTAGAAGACCGTTGCGCAAGTGTGTTTTGAACGCCAACAACAAAGTACAGGATGTAAACTAAAGTATCAATTTACCCAAAAATTAACCCTGCAGAAGACAGCCAGGAGATTTTATCATCTACCTCCGTAAAAACTGTCGAACATTTGCGAAAATGTTGTTTTTCGTGGTTGTGAGAAGGAGCGTTTCGTTGTTGTAAACTTTACCGTTATTCCAGTCTCTCACAGTATAATGTGTTTACGTATTTTTAAAGATCTAGTGTGCACACTAGATTATGTTTCGAATCGATTTTGGTCTTGATGTCTTAAAAAGCCAGTCATCCAGGTAGGTGTGAGATCGAAATTGTTGTTGAAGATGGGCTAAAATGAAGCCGAGCAGGAATATCTGAAATTTGTAAATTGGTGTAAAGATGAATCGGAAGAGGTGGTGTACTGAGTGATGGATAAGAACCTATTCTAACGAAAGGACTGCTGATTGTAACAACAATTTGAGTTTTGACCATACTGTGAGGGTTAACCCAGTTTGTTTTTCGGCCAGTCATTTTTGTAGTTCTGCTTGGCGTAGTCAAGACGGGGAGCTAGTTTGGGCACCAACCCTCTGAATAGTTTCCGTATCATGGATAGGTTGATTGCGAAGCTCATACTTCATTGAATCATTGAGATTTGGTGCGGGTTGAAATGCCAGGACACGAAGTTAAAGTGTAGAGTTGAATTCATTGAATGGAAGGATGCAAATCAGGCCCTTCTTGAAGAATTCATTGATCAGTATCACTAAGAGTTTTCCTTTCACAGGATTCGTCTTCAGTTTCTCACAGAAAGCATTGGCAGCAGTAGGAAGGACATTTGTTTCGGAACCGGCTGTAAGGCCTAAGCGTAATATTTTATCGTTATCCTTTAGGATGAAGGACTGTATTTCATAAAGAAAGGAATGTATTTCATTACCTCGGAATTGTCATGCTTGTGCTGAAATCGAGTTTAACTTCAGAGGTCAACTGAGTATAAGTTTCTTTGAACACGGCAATTACTCATCACGCTCACTTTCAAAAACGGGATACTGTCCGTATCTTGCAAATTTTCGATAGTTTATCAACAATCTTTATCAGGCACGATCAAGAAAAATGAGTTCTCTGGTTACATCCTCGTTATTTTCGTCTGCTTGCTTGAAAAGAACGTCCACAGCCCCCGATATTTACAAGGTATTTTCTTGACCGTGCCTGATGAAGATTGTTGATAAACAATCAAAAATTTGCAAGATACGGACAGTATCCTGTTTTTGAAAAATAAGCGTGATGAGTAATTTCCGTGTTCAAGATATTTCCATGGAGTTTTAAAATAATTCTAGTAAGCATAACGGCTTATTTTGTGAGTGCAAGTTTAGAAGTAATTTGAGTTTGCCACGCCTTCGCCATAAGGCCTGAAAAACCAACTTTTCTTACAGGGCCAAGGACTGGATTACAACGACAGGATGCCGTAGGTACGTGGTGACGTAATTCCTTTTCCTGGCGAACCAACGGTGATGGTCAATGTCTTGACCCTGGGGTCTTGTGATGTGGTGATGTTGGTTTAGTTGGTACATTTTGCTTAGTGGGGATGTTGCCATTGCCAAACGCAGGCACTCCACCTAAATTCCTATTTTTATAGTCCTTTCTAGATGGTAAGAGTACCTCCCGTGTTCTGGATCATAACAGAGCTAGAAACGCCAATGCACATTCTGGATGGACGAGTATCTCCCTTTCCTCGACTCAGGCAAAGCCAGACGAGTATCTACCTTTTCAGAATGAGTTTTACTCATTTTCTTTTTTGCAAATGCACAGAACCCTTACTAAGTAATGCTTACATTTTTCTGTCTGACTCGACTATCGGATACAGACTGTTGTGCCACAATGGTGAAATAGTTGTGGACATGTTCTAAGTTTTGATAGACAGATAGCATCTGTTTAGGTGACAAGTTCGCTTGGGTGAACAAGAATTCACAAAGGTAAGCTAAGGTTTTCTCCTTAGAAATGGAAGGAAGACTGGAGAAAGCTGTGGACAAAAGGGATCCAAGAGGGGGGCCGCAGCCGTCTTGATAGCAGGTCAGTCGAGTCCAGCTGACCAGTGGGCAGGAGGCGGTGAGCCGCAGATATCGGGAGAAGCGTAACAAATGACCGTAGTACCCAAGCCTCTGCTTTCGTTTTCGGTCTTTCGTTATTTTGTCCCTGGAAACCGAAGACGCCGAACGCGTTGGCATGTCGCAGCAGGAAAGGCAGGAAAAGGACGATGATGGGACGGCACAATGACTGGTGGAATACGAGAGCTAAGGCCAACCGACAGAGAGGGTCTCTTCGTTAACGGCTCCGTGCCATGTTCTTTCGCCATCGTGGTGTCTTGTTCAATGTAAGTCAATCGCTTTCGTCGTTCACACAATGAACAGAGGGAGAAAAAGACTAAAATTGCAGGGCCTGCACCTGCTTAATTTCAGTTTTTATTGCCTAACCGAAAATATACATTACCTTATTTACACTAGCAGTTTCCCCCTTTAAGCTATTGTATCCCCTAGAAGTTGAAGTTGCCTTCCCTGCCTGGCTCGTACACTACCACGCATGCGTCGGGCTTGTCCATATAAACCCTTGTGCAGCTGCGGTTATCATCATTTCTCCTCCAGAACCTAGCTCATGGTGGGGAGGCCTGGGCGGGAATGAAGGTAATGTATATTTTCGGATAGGCAATAAAAACTAAAATTAAGCAGGTGCAGGCCCTGCAATTTTACTCTTTTTATAGCCGACGAAAATACACATTACCTTATTACACTAGCAGACTTTGTCACTCGGAGGGGGGCTAGGTTCACTCGTTGAGGATCCTATTGCTGCCCAAGTCTGTTTCCCCGCGCTACGAGACGGCTGCCCTAGGCACAGAGTGCCATTATGAAGACCAACCAGTCTGCTATCCTGACCACGTTCACTCGAGGGCGGAGGATGATCGTCCGTGGATGGCGGAGGCGGATATAAGGATCATATCCGCTACGGATATGAGTGAGATTGGAAGTTAGGGCAAGTGGCTTGTTTTGTTTCTTTTTCTTTTTTTTTTGTAGGCGTCATCGCATGCAGAGGTCTAACATGTGGGGACAAGAATAAGAGATCAAACTTGAGAAAATGAATCCTCTTATGTTGTGGGAAGTCGAAGGTCGGGTGGCTGGAGACGGCAGAGCGGATGGCAGGATGTAGTTCGGCGGCACGTAGGTGAGGTAGTGTAGAGGAGATGATTCAATCAAGGCGGATAATTCATGAAGGCTGCGCAACAGGATGCGTAGACAGAGGTAGCATGGAGGGATATAGTATCCCCTCCAAAGAAACAAGGAAAGGACTGAGGACGAGGAACAGCGTCGAGCTGAATCGACCTAACCCTTGCCCATACGTAATGCAGACGTGAGCTTGTCGGCCAAAAACAAGGAACGGTCGTTCCGAGGGATGGCAGCCGGCGGAGGCGGAGGGGTCAGACAAGCAGCCGGGACCGGCGAGGCCGGGCGGCGAGGAAGGGGGGAAGAATCCCATTGCGTCCCCTTTGCTCGCGGTATCCCGAGGCGGAGGATGCGGAGGCTAGTGTTAGAAGCGGAGGGAAGCACAGCGTTCCAACGAAGTGAACAGCGTGGCGGCTAGAGAAGAAAGGGTCTTTGCGGTGTAGAGAGAACTGCCAAGTAGCGTGGCGGCTAAGGTTGATCCCGAAGGATACCGCGGATCCCGACGTGGGAGGGACGCTAAAGGTAGAGAGGGCCCGCATCCAAAAGGATGGAAGCGCAATGAAACGTGTTGCGACGTTTAAGAGGTCAATGGTTAAGAAGGATACAAAAGTTTGGGCGAGACGGATGCACATGACAGTCAGTTCGGTCATGAGTGGGCGTCTTCACTGGAGACAGGAGGATAGACGAATGGCCAAGATCTGAAGGTATGGCCAGAATTAGTCTGGCATTGTGCGGAATCCGAAGGCCACCCTCGCTACCGTGGAACGACAAGGGGAGCATGGCATCTCACCCTCCGTCATCTTAGTATTGCAGTGAATGCCATAGAAGGCAAGGAAGAGGTTGGGAACGTCATCGTATAGCCAAACGGAATAACGTGAGAAGGTTAGCAAGGTTGGAATAATGGTGGACTGTCGTCGGAGTGCTGCTGAGGATAGAGGACGAGGCCCTAAAGGGAGGTCCTGGGATGTGTCTGTTGTAGGAGATGGCAACGGTATGGAGGACACAGAGGGTGGGGATAAAGCCACGGTGTGTGGGTCACCAGTTGGAGGGACGACGCTGCTGGTGGCTGCTGGTAAGTTGGACGTGGGTCCAATGGAGGGATGATAGGGAGATCCGCAGGGGTGGGAGCGAAGGTGTGTCAGGTTCTATCTAGTGGCTCCGGTGGGCCGGATGGCGTAGTCGGGTATGGATCTTGAAAAGGTGACGGCAGAGGGGATGGGGCCGCCCGGTGAAGCATAGTCGGAGATGGTGTCGGTGTTTCACGAGCGGATGATCGTGGGGAAGGAGTTATCCCTAACGTGGAGGGCGCAGAACGGAGGTGTCGGGTCCGCTGACGCGCATAATAAGAAGCACGTTACGGCGGCAAGGAGATGATTGGCGAGACTCAATGATAGTGTGCCTTCAGGAGAAGATAGTTGAGATGCTGGGAGTGATATATTTTTTTTGGTTCACGACTTCTAGCTCGTTGGTCAAGGCCTCACCAGTTGTGCGAAGAAGGCAATTCTCTGCCAGAAGAGTATCTGTTGCGGCTGCGGATTGACGGAGGAGTGGTAGGCCTGCCACGGATTGTCGAAGGTTGGAATAGCCAGAGGAGAAGTCCTATACAAATTGTTGAACAAAGTCAATGTCGAACTGTAAGCTCTCCAGCTCAGTAGGGGAAATGCGTAATCCCCTGGAAAGTGCTCCGCAGAGGATAGTCTGTGACGGAAGGGAGCGAGTGGGGGGAGAGCTGGGGCCGAAGGAATCGGAGGGTGGCCTCCGATGCCTTGCGAAGCCGCTCGAGGTATTGTTCGTCAGAGAGCGTGTGGTAACTGGTCTGTAGGACGATCTTGAAGGCATAGTGGAGGGTCTCAGTGACAACCGTATCCTCGGTCCCATGGTAGGACAGACGGCAGAGTCAGTGCCTCGGAGCGAAGGTGAAGCGGTATCAATGGTCTTTTGAGGATGTCTTGGTGGACGTGGTCGTGTTGGAGGAGGACCGAGATCCAGCAGCGGATGTAGCAGCCGTAGCACGTTGGTGACGGACCTTGTCTGTTCGCTGGTTAGAAATCGGAGCTTTGGCGGATGAAAGGTAGGTGAAGGCTGGCCGGTGATCCAAGAGGAACAGAGAAGGCTGGTGATGGTAAAGAAAGAGGCGGATGGCGGAGCGTACGTCCGAGGATCGAAGGACTAGCCGACGAAGAGGATGAATGACAAGAGGATGGTGCCTGCGAGATGTACGGGATACAACCCGAGGCGGATCGGTCCCTATGAAAGTGCCCCTGGGTGTTTCAGAAGGAAATGAGGGTATTAACGCAGGAAGATAGCGGATGGCGGATTGAGTGGTTGTCGAACAGCAGAGGATCGGTGAGTAGGGATGCGTCCGGACCGATGTCGTGTCACCGTGATAGCAGAAATTATCCTGATCCTAGGGGAGGAAGCCTAGGATCCAAGGACTGTGTAAGGTATGGCCGGGAGCGGAACCTCCACCGGTAGAATCGCGGACGGCATCCCACAGAAGCGGATGAGGGTGGAACGTAGAGGAGATGAGGATCGCTGGCCCGGAGGACCGGTGGATGAGAAGAAGATGGAGAGGAGCGACGGACGGAAAAAACGTCCAACCGGCGGTGGAACACTTGTGAAAATAAATGCATCCTAGGCTGAGGATGGATCGGTTCTGTCTATCCGCTCCTAAGGGCGGAGCAGAGGAAACCGAGAGCGAAGCGTCAACCGGGAGTGGATAGTGAAAGTAGCTGGACCGAAGGTCCGGTGTATCCGTGAAGAGGATGGAGGTATGCCGGAGGACGGACACAAGGATCGGATCAATTGAGGAGCAGCGTATAGCACAGTTGCACAGGACGAAAGTCGAGGAAAGACGAGCGGACTGCATTGTAAGAATATATATCAGAAAGAGGGCTGCGCAGTAGGACGCGCAGGCGGCGAGGACGCGGAGGGATACCATACCCCTTTAAGTAACAACAGCATCCAATGCTGGAGGGAAGGAAGGCGCAATCCGACAGTGAGCGGCTCAACCAAAAAAGGGCTGCGCAGTGGGGAGCCACGGATGAGGAACTTTTTTTTTTGGTGAAAGCCGATAGAAGGCAATAAGGCAGTCCATCCCAAGGAATGTAGCGCAGAGGCAGCCCCCGGGTAGGGGGACTGCGGACGAGGAACGGCGCTGGGCTGAACAGACACACCCACTGCCCACACGCAACGCACACGCGAGGTCGTCTACCAAATACAAGGAACGGTCGTCCCAAGGGATGGCAGCGTGCGGAGGGCGGAGGCGGAGGGCCCAGGGAAGCAGCCGGGACCGGCGAGGCCGGATGGCGAGGAAGGGGGGGAGGATATCCCTTGCGGCATCGCGAAGAGGAGGCGGACGTTGAGGAAGCTAGTGCTAGAAGCGGATGGTAAGCACAGCGTCCCAACGAAGTGAACAGCGTGGCAGCTAGAGAAGAAAGGGTGGAAGCGTCCGTGACGGGAGCGGCCTGCCTCGAGGCGGGCCGAAGAAAGGCTCCGTAGCGGACCCGGCAAGAGGTCGCAGTAGGAGCAAGGATGATGGTCTAGGAAACGGGGATCAGCGATCCCTCGGCCCGAGCGGCGGATAGTGGTACAGACGAGGAGGAAGCCCCCCCCCGTTCTGCTGCGGGGATGTAGGAAGAAGCGGATAGGACGGCAACCACCGCGGATGGAAGGTAAGCGGTGGCGGATCGGGAATAGCTCAGGAGCGACCGCACGTGGCGAGCGCCCTAGGAGAAATAACCGCAGATGCGCAAGGGTTTATATGGACAAGCCCCACGCATGCGCGGTAGTGTACGAGCCAGGCAGGGAAGGAAACTTCAACCTATAGGGGATACAATAGCTCAACGGGGGAAACTGCTAGTGTAAATAAGGTAACGTATATTTTCGTCGGCTATAAAAAGAGTGCACATCCGTAGAGGAAGAGCTCTGGAGAACAAAAGATAGCACGACTGCGTGTAAAACGCTTTTGTATTGTTTGGGATTAGCAAGTTGGTGATTTGCTAAAAACAATTAATCTGTAGAGAGATAAAGAATTCGAGAATAAAAATGCTAAAATTTACAGGTAATTATATTTTCGTAGCAATAGAAACAACTTTGTAGATCATTTACTACATCATAGTAATAGCAACACTACTAAAAACACTAAAATACCAGGGGTACCTGGTTGATTTTAGTTTGCCTATATGAAAATACACATTATCTTTTATTTACAGCAGTTTTCTCCCCATGGAGCTCTATTAACCCTAGCTTGAAAATTCGGCTTTCCTGCCATGCTCGTAACTCATTGCGCAGGACTGGAAGTAGCTCGTTCATATATAACCGGGCCGGACCGGAGAGCATCGTTTTTCTTCACCCCAATGAACCTAGACGTCGTGGGGAAGCTGGGCTGGTATTTTAGTGTTTTTATTGCCACAATAAATACCCATTACCTTTTATTTATAGCAGACTTCGTCGCCCTAGGAGGCGGGCTAAGTTCGAAGTACCCACCTTACGAGCTGTCAGCCCCCACAGAGTTAAATCTGAGTGAAGCACTACAGTAACACGATCCCATGGACACGGGATCGTCGGTCCCATGGCTAGCAATAGTGACATCCGATGCCAGGGATCGAGAATCGGCTCAACGCTAGAGGGAAGGCGGAAGTGCAAATAACAGAGAAAATGCCAATCCTACCTTTGACGGGAAGCAGTCTTGAATCCAACGGTGCTTAGGTGACTGGAACGGAATTGATGTCTTGAAACGGGACGGACGACTCTGGAAGACCAGCCGGCAGGTTTCTAGCTGTATGCGACGTAGAGGGCATGATGACACAAAACAGTGACAACAGGAACGGACTGATCGTAGACGGCATTAGCCGCAGTAGATTCTCACGGGTGAATCCCGTACATTTTCTGAGCTCATGCCGATGGCGGTCTCCTTGGAAAAAGGGTTGTAGTTCAGTTGCAGGAGGGAACAGGTTGATGATGCATATTGCAGACTAGTGGCCGGAGGAAGCATATAACGGCAACACGGACCAGACGGCATGATTGACCACTGAATTGGCCGGGGCATGCGTCGCTCGGTGCACTGTTTGTTGGTGTGGTTGTCTGTTGCTGTTATCGATGAACCTTAGTTGAGCAGATAAAAATGCGGTTCCAGAGAGCGATCGAGAAGTTCAGTTTTTTGTTGCGAGGGGTAGTGTGCTCGATCCCGAGGATAGCACCGGGAAGGAAAACGGAACACCTCGCGGCCAAAAGAAAATGCGTTGAAAGTTATAGCGTTTTACTGTAGAAAGATGCAGAATCCAAGTGGTGCTCCTTTAGCGCGACGGCGGCATGGAGAGCAGGGAAGAGACCTAGTGGAGGATTCCAAGTGGAGGACGATCACAGGGAACACTGGCACAAAAACAGAGTTGTCGGAATAAGAGGATAAGGCCTGGCAGGACGGAGAGGCTGCAGCATGAGACCAGGCTCGTCCCAGGACACAGACTGCTGGTGGAATTGTGATCGGATGATAGTCCTGAGTGAGCCACACTCGGGTCGGTTTGCAGACAATTGTGATTGCTTGGGGAAAGCTGAAGGTGCGATGTCCCTACGGTTGGAAAATCAGAGCAGACCCCGTGAGGAAGGTCGATTTTGGGAGAAGCCATGATAACAGGTAACGATTCGACTGGAACACTTGGAACGGTCGAAGAATCGTCCGGAACGGTAGGCTCCGTCAGTGAGTTGATTGTTGCGATATCTGGTCGAGGCAAAGGATCGGAAGAGTCAGTGGTCAGAATCAATTGAGGCGGAGGAACGGAAGAATGTAAAGGCAGTGTCATTGATGTGGGAGCATCATGTAAGGATTTCTGGAAGAATGTCAGTTGTTGTGGCGGCGTGAAATACTGAACCGCTGTTGCCGAAGGATCGTCGTTTGGCGAAGGTAACGGAGAAGGTGCAGACTTGTGGATGGCTCGTACAACCGTCACGGCCGGTGAGTCTGATTGAGCAAGTGGATCACGCAATGAATGGGATCGGACTGATGGACTATGAAGACGCTTTGTCCAAGAGCGGCTACAATAATAAAGACGCCATGGTGGAGTTGTTGGGAGTGGGGAAACCCACGGCAGCCTATGACGCCTAAGGTGATAGTTCATTTTCAAACGCCGATAACGGGATCAAAGAGCATCAAGAGTGTCTGAGGTAGTAACGAGTTGCGATTGCAAATCCAGATTCAGATCCGTAGCACAGGTTAGGGATGTTTGAAGACGTGCGTTGTCGTCACCGATTCGTAACTCACGATTCAGACCACGACAAGACAAGCCTGGTTGTAGTTGTTGAAAGACACGATCGTGTTGAGAGTACACCTGTAGTTGTTGAAGTAACAGTCGTCAAAGAAGCGGATCTTGATACCGGAGGTGTGGGCACAGAACGGGGCACTTTAGGTGTCGGAATATGGCGAAAAAGAGGCAGGGCCAAAGGATGACGCACATTCTGGATCTTCACCAAGGAGCGGAAAGGCAAAGTCGGTTGGGTTGGTCGAATGCCAGAAGTTCCGGGAATTGCTAGGGGATCGAAGGAGACACACTTGAAAGGGAACAGTTGGTTGGTGTCGATGTGCGTGACCGAGGCTTAGTTGACGCCGGTTTTGTCGAAGTAGGAGGTACGGAGACCTTGTCTAGTGGGGCTTGTGAACGACGAAGTTGCTTTAGACGATCCGCTCGCTAACGTAAGCTTTGTTGGTGACGTCGGATTTCGGCCCAGTCCTTCGACGAAATAGAAATACAGATACGGCAAAGTACATTGCACTTGCGGTGATGCTGGCAACAGGGGTGCGGATCAAAATGTTCCCCGTTACCGGTGGCGAATCCTAAACAAACACAAGGAGAAGGATCAGGAACGTTTGCGATCCTGGGCGGGACGGGATCCTCGGCCGAGGAGTCGGAAGACATCGTTGCAGCACAATGACAGGAAAAAACCGTTGCAGTTCAAATCTCGCGCAGTGACCGCGGGTGCCTGCTGGTGGTGGAGGAAGGAAGCTAAGCAAGGCCCCTGCGAAAGAGGACCGGAGACGGACTGCAGACGTGAGGTGGAGTCGACCTCTAGTGACGGATCGGGGAAGCCGCATGGAGTATCATGGCAGAGATGATCGTGGTTAACTAGCTGTAAACTTGAAAACCCCGGACGAGACGGAGGATCGGAGATTGGCTGCTCGCATTTCTCGAAGGTAGTTGCTGGTAGCAGGATCGAAGAAGCATCATCATGTCGAACTTGAATGCGGAAATGCCAATCAAAGGGATCGGAGACAAGGCAGGCAGAGTCGGTAAGACGAGGCCAGTTGAGAAAAAGGATCGAAAGGCAGACATGGTCAGAAGCAAGGTCGGAGTCGGATGGACATCCCTTGAAAGGGTCGAGCCGGTCTCCCGCCTGATGGTGACCATGGTAATAGTAAGCAATTCAAAATTTTGATGATGGCGAGATGGAACGAACCATGGGAACGGGATCGGGCGAAATTTGGTTGTAAGCAGACTGGAACCACCATTCTTTGGTTTGTAGAAACCTACAAAGAGTTATTCAAGCAACTAGTCAATGGCGTGGGCAGAATTCCCTACTAGCGAGCCGTTGTCTCCTGGGCTGCCGTCAGAAGCTGAAGTGCGCCTGCTTGCTGGGGATCGTGAAGTACTTGAAGGATTCCGAGGATCGGAGGAACGTTTGTTGCTGGAAAAAGGTGATTTCGAGGATGAAGGATCAGGATCGCAGAATTCAGGAGACAAGTCCCTTGTGCAGTAACGGAAGGTAGACTTCATTGTTGAAGTTTGCAAGGATTGAAGACCCAGAGGATCGGACTGCCTAACTGCATGATTCCATTTATATGTACAGGATCTGGAACGATGCGCCGGGGCGAAGACAGGCTTAGTAACAGAAAGTTGCGAGGCGAAGCATCGCCGTCCGAGAAGGGAGGGACAGATTCTGTGCAGCATAATGCCGAGGAGGGCAGAAGAACCGGCACTGGAGCCGGGGACAATGGATCGATGATACCCGTCAGCAAGCAATGGGATCGGGTGGATCGCACAATTGTCTTTGGAAGGTCGGGAACGGGACAGGAAAACGGAGACCTGCAGGCGGACTAGGTGTCGAACCAAGGGGAACGGCAAACACAGGTGATGATAGGATTGGACGTTGCCACGCTGATGCGGACCGAACCGCCGTAAAGTGCCGCATTCAGGAAATTCTTGAAGCAACCTGGCGAAGACCATGGACGGAGGTTGCAAGGGCGGATGGATCGTTCTTACACCTTGGCGACCCTTGGGCCTCGGATCGATGTGAGGAGAGGGGATCGATCCTCCTCTATCCTCAGGACCGGAACATGATCACCCATCGGGTGAGAGCATCGGTCTATCCATAATCGAAGACTGGGAGAGCTCCAATGACAACCTGCTGAAGCGATTGCCTAGGAAGAAAGATGATGCGCTCCGGTCTGACCCGGTTATATATGACCGAGCTACTTCCGGTCCTGCACAATGAGTTACGAGCATGGCAGGGAAGCCGAATTTTCAAGCTAGGGTCAATAGTGCTCCATGGGGGAAACTGCTATGAATAAAACGTAATTGATATTTTCGTGGCAATAAAAGCAGTTTTTAATTCTTATACCAATGTGGCTAAAACTAGAGTACAGTATACATACTTGAGGATTTTGATGTGCTAGGCTATGGATTTTCTCCCATGCTTCATCCCGTTCTTTCAATTTAAGTTTTTCACTGCAATATAATAATGTTAAATTCAATCCAATTTCCTCGAGGTTTTTAGCTTTAAGTGTGCCTTTAATTTTTAAAAGGGAACAAAGGTTCCGTAAACAGTTGGTACAACGATACTATTACTACTTATTTCTTTTAGAATACTGCCAATGTTACCAATATATGCTGCACAAAGATCTACCACCATTAAATTATGCTCTTCCAAAGCCAAACAAAACCAAAAAATACATAAATAAAATGGAAAAAATAACTAGAAACTGAAACAAATTTCAAAACCTTCACGCAATGCACGTTTTCGGCTGCTTAGCAGCCATTAACAGTTACCTCATTACGACCACTTGGTTTTTTTTTTTAACCTAAATTTAGGGTAAGGCACTGGAACTTTCATCTACAATGATAAATTGGTACGGTTTATATTGCATTCTAGTATAATAAAGATTGTGAGTATAGTTGCAGATACACATTTTTCTGAACTCGCCATTGGCCGGTAGCGCACAATTTTAATCGCCAACTGAGAAACTTTTGTCGTCAAATTAAAAAGTTCTGAAGACACTGGAAGCCAGTAAGCAATAAATCCGTAACATTTCTTGTCTAACTTCTGAAACGAAGAGCTATAGCTTGGGATCCAGTCCATCGGAAAGTTGTTGAAAAATGCTTATGAAAATGTACTAACACGAAGGGAAAATAAGTCCAGTTTGTTTCATCCCATTTTATCATCCTCCAATCAATCGGCCAAGTTAGCTATTGAACAAAATATTTTAATCAACAATCTGTCTAATTTAATTGCCAACTGGCTAGTGGCCTTCTGCACGCATACTTGTGATCAGCGATTTTTCTGGATTAACGTGATGCCCACTCCCTAAACAATGTGGAAGTAATGGTTTACCAAATGCAATGTAATGGTTTTGAAGTATTTCAAGTTGTTCGGCAAGTATCGTTTAGTACTAAATTAAGCAAGGATACATCAAAATACCAGTATTACCTGGTTGATTTTGGTTTCTATTGCCTCCTGAAAATATAAATTACTTTTTTTAAAGCATTTCTCTTCTCCAAATGCTGTTTAATCTAGAGAACTTAAAATCGAAGATATCCTTCCGCGTTGCTACCTACTGCGCAGCCTCCTCACATATAAACCGAAGCGGAGCATTAGGCTCACTTTTTCGGACCTCTTCTGCCCTGATGGCGACAAGAGGGGAGGAGGGAGGGAAGCAAGGTAACGTATATTTTCAGGAGGCAATATAAACCAAAATCAACCGAGTAATACTGGTTTTTTGATTTTTCTAGTTGCCGTGAAAATATCATTATCATTTTTAAAGCATTCCACAGACTTCGTCACGGCGGCGGGCGCCATCTGACAAAGTTCCCTTAGGTAGCGAGCGGTTAACCCCACAGAAAACAGAGTGTGCAAAGGGGGTTAGAGTACGCGCTGTGCCGCAACAAAGGGGCCAATGCGGTACAGTCCATCAGCGTGATGAGACATATCCCGGAGGTAGTGAGATGTGAAAACGGTGGAACTACGCCAGGATACAGCTTGCATGATATCGGAAACCGGAATATTACTGTGATGAGCCCAAGAAGTGGACATGGCTCGGAGTTTGTGTGCCGTAACTCGGATTCCTTCAGTTTGGCAGTTGATATCCAGGACTTCGTAAGCTTGAACGATGATGGTTTTGAGCTAGGTGGCAATCATACGAGTGGAGGTTATACCAGTTCTATTGTTGAAAGGGATGAAGAGCCGAGTCCGGTCTTTTTGAATTGGTTTGGAAGCCTTGAGGTAGAAGTGGATAGCTCGGACTGGACACAATGATCTTTCTTGTTCGTCGCCCAGGATGTTGGAGAGAGAAGGAATGATGAAAAGCCTTGTTTGTTCAGTGGTTTTTCTGTCTTCGCACGAAACGATGCACGTGGGGTTAGGGAAGCACCAGAATAGTTGTCCCGAAAAAAAAACAATCTGAGGCAGTGGCTGACAAAGTTTGAAGTTCTATGCAGTGACGACAAGCTGCAAGGGCAACAAGAAACACTGTTTTCCTAGTGAGGTGACTTAGTTGTGAGGACCCCATGGGTTCATAGGGGGGGGGGGGGGGAGAGCAAAGCAGAGGGAACAAGGGACAGATCCCAATCGGGGAACTGTCGGCCTAGCCGTAGCCTGTCCATTTGAAAAGAATGGATTAAAGAGGAGATTCGGTGATCGGTGAGAAGATTATGTCTACCTGTAGCACGGAAGACAGCATTAAGGGCAGTTCGGTAAACGAGGATCGTAGATCCTCGCAAGCCGCCTTTAAATAACGAAGTTAGGAAACGGACAATTTGTAGCAAAGGGGGATTGACAGGATTAACTTGTTTTGAGATACACCAACGAAGCCAGCATTGCCAGTGACTGTCTTAAATTTAGTTGGTAGAGGTGCGGACGGCACGAGAGGCAATGCGAATGGCCTCGTCTTCAAAAATCACCGCCGATCGGAGGAGTTCGACAATAGTAGCCACCCGTTAAGACGAAGCGCAGGAGGGTTCGGGTGTGGGATTGATCTCATGGCTTAGGAAAGCAGGTTCGGTATTAGTCGTAGGGAACGGGGAAGGTTGATGAGGAGATCCACCAGTAGTAACGGGAGCCAGGCCGCTGCTGGCCAGTCCGGGGCTATGAGCAGGAACTGACCGGTAGAGTTGGCGATTTTGCGTAGACAAAGGGTAGCAGTCGTGGAGGTGGAAAGGCATAGGCGAACAGGTGATTCCAATCGAAGACTGTGAGCGTCTACTGCCCAGGCTCGGGGATCGGGAAGGGGACTGACGAATTGTGGCAATCTGGTATTGAGGTGAGTTGCAAAGAGATCCAACATGGGACGTCTCAAAAGGTTGAACAGGGTGTCGCAAATTGCTTGGTTGAGCGTCCATTCGCTGGTTGGTGGCGTCGAGCGAGATAGGGAATCGGCAATCATGTATAGGTTGCCGGGGATGCGGAGTGGAAGTAGGCAAACCTGTTGTTGAATACAAAACGAAGATTTCGGATGTCAGGTGATGGAGGGATAGGGATCGCGTTCCTCCTCCCTTTCGTAGGTAGGCAACAGCAGTGGTGTTGTCGATGTGTACCTGCACTGTTCGGCCCGCAACATAGTGTTGGAAATGATGTGGACTGAGGAGAATTGCTCGTAGTTCCAGGAGATTGACGTGTTCGGTTGACTCCCCCCCAGGTGCCGTATACTGTTAGGCAGTCGATGTGAGCACCCCATCCCGTTAGGGATGCGTCCGTGAACAGGTGAAGTTGGGGAACCAGTTCGTGGAGGGGAACCGAAGCGGTAAGGTTCGTGACGTCCAACCAACAGTTGGTCGTAGTGAATGGGAAAGAAGGATCGATCCGTAGGGGAGGTAAACGTATGGCTTGTTGTGGGTCGCCGCATTGGGCAAGTCGGTAATGAAGAGGTCGTGCCATCCACCTGCCGTACGAGACTAAATCCGCAAAGGAATCGATAGTGCCTATGACTGAAGCAAGGTTGCGAAACGTGTGAAGGGGTTGGTGGAGGAAAGTTCGAAGGGAGGAGCGGTGAGTCTCGATTCTTTTCCGGGATGGCATAACTGAACTGTGGCCTGGTTGAGATCGAATACCCTGAGGAAGATGGAAAGACTGGGCTGGCACAAGTCTTGATTTGACGAGATTGATCCCGAGTCCTAGATGATTAAAAAGAAACACGACGACGTGAGCGTTGGCGGAGAGGATTATGGGATCGGGGTGAGGTAACAGGCAATCGTCAAGGAAAGCATGGATGCGAATCCCTTGTTGGTGTAGATATGCACACACTGGACGAAGCACTACGGTGACGATTCGGGGGGCAGCGTTTAAGCCGAACAGGAGGCAGAGGAACTCGTAGACGGCACTGTCGTGAAGAAATCGAAATAGGTGGTGGACAGAAGCATGAAGGGGGATGTGAAGGTAGGCATCAGCTAGGTCCAGGGAGATTACCCAATCGTTGGGGACCAGAGAGTCCCGTATAGAAGACAATGTTTCCATTTGAAAGTGTGGGTTCGTGATGAATTGATTGAGGGGTCGAAGGTTGAAAAGTCAGTCGTGAAAATGCTGCTGTAGAACCCTGGGCTGATGGGTGGTGGGACAAGACGAATTGCAGCTTTTTGAAGTAAGAGACGAATTTCTGCGTGTTAAGTCAGTTGATGCTGGTGTTTCCGATTCCCACGGCGAGCTTCGCAATGAGGGGGATCGAGGTGAAATCTTTGGTTTGAATCCATTCAGAATTTTTGAAAGAATGATGGGATCCGATGTCACCGATTGCCAAACTTTGGCATAGTAACGAAGTCGACATCCGTAGCTTGTGGGGGAAGAGGTAATGTCAATATGTGTAGCGATTGCGAGAGCGGGATTGTGAGGTGGATCGACACTGGCATTGATTGGCAGCAGGGGATCGCCCCAGGGATCGTAAAGGAAAGGGCGACGAGGATCGTGGAACGGGAACCGAAACAAATGACGAAGGCTTCTTAGGTCCCCAGTCTTCTTTGGGGGGGATTCGGACGAAGGGGGTTCGAGGTCCGTGATCGTTGAGTCCGATTGGGACGTAGCTTGCAGGAAACGCCCAGGTGGGGCGCAGCCTTAGGGATGAGTCCTCTAAAAAGGCAATCCGATTCATGGATGGGTTGGTTCCTCAGGAGGTGGCGTGTGGAATCACGAAGGTTAGGCGACGTGTTGAGTGCGACTTCACACAGGAGGAGCGTGGAGTTAAAGAGAACCCTACCTAGTAAACCAGTTCATAGCATGATAAGTAGCGAAGCAGCTTTTCTTTAAGACTTGATTAATACGGAACCCTAGTTGACGAGTGTCGTCAGGTGGATCGGTGTAAAGACGTTCGCAGAGAGCATTGGCTACTGTGCTGAGCACGTACGCTTGTGAGGCGGCACGCAACCCAAGGCGTAAGAGGCGATCGTTGTCTCGCAGAACGAAAACGGGAACCGCTGCTCGTCGAGGGTGGAATAGAGCCGAACCGAAGTAAAGTTTAGTGTCAGCTGTGAGGAATTCCGATTCAGGGTAAGTATCGAAGTTACGGGGATTTGCGGTTCCCTCTCCTATAGGACGAAAAAAGAATGACTCGCGGCCTGGTCTGGGAGGCAGTGGTTCCTTATCCAACTCTAGGGGTGCTCCATTCCTCAGGAGGATCCCACCATTCCGCAGGAGGGTCGTGAGAAGCGTAGTCGATTGCCCTAATAGTGGAGGCTGATGAGGGGCTTGGTCTCGCAGGCCAAATCCATATCCTGTGACGAGTCCCCTATTTTTGCAGGAGGCGTCAGTAGCAGTGCTGGGTTTGTACAGAAAGCAATCGGGAACGATCCCATCTACTGTCTTGAGGAGATCAGGGAGAGAAATGTCAGAGGGATCGGGATCACCCAAAAAGGGCGGTTCCTGTTCTTGTAGGGATGGGTCTGGTGAGAAATAAGAGTCTTGAGACTCGTCTCTTGTCGACGGCGTGTCTTGAATGGGATCGTCAACCGGAACAGGGATCGCAGGTAGGGAGCCGGTAACCTGGTGAGATGGACCAGCTGCTTCAGGACAGTGTCGCTTTGGAACGTTGGCTACCCAATGTGAAGTGTAATCAGTAACCGGTGGCGACTTGCGTTTGAAGGTGCGAAGAGAATAGTCCATAAGGTTATGCACTTGAGAACTGGATAGGGGGCCGCCAGCGCATGGTGGGGCAGAATGAATGCTCTGGGAGGAACGTGAAGATAGGTCCAATGGTACTAGTCGAGGAGAAGAGGACGCCTTCTTGGCAGCAGCTGCGGGACTTGACTTGTAACTTGAGCCTGGCATAAGCCACCTTTGCACGAGCGAGTTCCTTACTGAGGGAACGTAAGTCACGTTTGGGAGCAGGTTGACAGCAGGGAATCGGAGAAGAGGTAACCGTGTCATGCGTTCTGCTCATTGTTTTGAGAGAAGTTGGTGTGATGTAGGCGGAGGTGTGGTAAACCGGAGCCGAGGAATCGAGCAGATGACCAATAGGTCTGTGGCACCTTGAGCTAGAAAGAAAGGATCATCCGTGGATGAGGAGGCCAGCATGGGTGAGGTGGCTGGTTCGGAGGGCAGAATGATCGACCGCGAAGCGGGAACGCAGGAGGCGGGATAGGACGTGTCACATCGCGTTGGTGAGTCTCGTAGAGAAACGAGAGATGAGAGACATACCGGAGGAACGGTGGAAGAGGTCGGTGGGTCCGCGTATGGTGGAGAAGAGCCATCCTTCACTGTAGGAACGGATGGAGTTCTTATTAGTCCAGAAGCGGCGGAGGGCTGGAATGACCATAAAAGAAGGAGCAGAGGGAGTCCTCTGTCCGCGGAAAGACTGTGAGTGGAACGGTAACAGCCTGACGTAGGTCGAGGTACGAGGATTGGTCCTGGTGGGGGCCGGCAAAATGTTCTTTCTTTATTGCCAAAACAACTTAACCTGATAATTTTGCATTATCAGTTGATCTCGTCAGAGTCTGGTGGCGACACCGTCCTGACGGGCACCCCGGATGCAAGCAGGCGTTCCCCCAAAAAATCTTTATCTGGAAGAGAAACATTTTGCACTTTATTCAGAACAGTATGGAAACAGGAGCTTGGGTCTCTTTCGTAGGGATTGGTGGCCCTGAAAAGGACCGTTGTTTTCTGGGTCTCGCTTCCATTTGGATGGCTTGCTTCTGCTTCGTTCTGAGTGCTTAATGGGGGCTTGACCACAGTTCTGGCTGCGGCGATAGGTCCCAGCCGGTGTAGTTCAGATTGTTCCCTTGACATATCCCTCAGGTAGTGTGAGGTGAAAGTTGATTGATGGCGCCATGAAGCTGCTGCCAGGATTTCTTTTATAGGGATGGCGTTGTGGTGGGCCCATGATGTGGAGTTAGCTCTTACTTGCTCTTGCTAGCTCTTACTAGATAGCTCTCATGCTCTCATTCGTTGCTTGTTTATCACATGCTGCCTCTATAGTCTTCTTGATCCACCGCGATATCATGGCTGTTGAGGTTTCGCCGGTTTGGGGATCTACTGGTAGAAAGAGTTGGTTTCTGCCACGGCGGATATCCTCGTGACATGTTCGGGCTAAGTAGAACCGTAATGCTCTGATTGGACAAAGCAGGCGTTCAAGGTTCGTTTCCTACTGGAGTGGACAGGGCCGGAAAGGTTATTGGTTTTGGAGGTTCTAAAGGTTTTGAGCTTTTGCTCTGAAAGTAGATCTTGGATATAAAGTGACAGAGGAGAAATTGGCCCCGAAGATGCAGTATGGGGGGGGGGGGGGGGGGCGGGGGGGTCTGGATTTCAGAACAGCAAAGGCTGGCTGCTAGAGTAACGAGGAAAACCGTTTTGCGAGTCACGAGATGGAGGGAACTGTATTGCAGAGGTTCGTATGGTTCTTCTATTAGTGACTGGCAAATAAGCGATAGATCCCAGTCTGTTATTGTCCTTCTTGTTGTGGGTCTTTCGTTTTCGAATGAACATACGAGGGCTGAAATGCGATAGTCATCCAGTAAGTTGGTGTTGTTAGCGGCCTTGAAGACAGTGTTTAGAGCTGAGCGATAGACCAGGATTGTGGAACCTTTGAGTTTGTCAATGTTGAACAAATTTGAGAAGAATTTCAGAAGGGTGAAAGAGGTGGGTTGATTGGATTAGCTTGTTTTGTGATACACCAACGAATCCATTTTGGCCAGTGGCTGTCGTACATACGGTTGGTGGAGTCCCTGGTAGCTTTTGAGGCGATGCGTTCGGCCTCTTCTCGATGAATGCCAGCCTTCTTGAGGAGTTTGATGATAGTAGCCACCCGTGTAGGTTGAGGTTCGTCAGGTGCGGGTGTAGCTTTATTCCTTTCTGTTGTGACAGAAGATCTGGTTGAAGGGGTAGACTTCTTGGAGTGTCGACTACTAGGTCTAGAAGGAGTGGGAACCACGCTACTGACGGCCAAAAGGGGGCTATGAGTAGGAACTTTCTTGTATTTTTTAAAGGACTTGTGGAAGGAGCTTGAAGGGGGGGGGGAAGAGGTAGGCGTATAGGATGCGCCACGGAAACGTCAGGGCGTCGGCTGCTGTCGCCGTTTCGTCCGGGATCGGGCTGATATAATGGGGAAGTCTGGCATTGTGCTTCGTGGCGAATAAGTCCAGCATTGGAGTGCCCCAGATGGTGAAGATAGATTCGCAGATGGATTTCTTGAGGCACCATTCGCCCGTCGGAGGCTTCTGGCGTGACAGAGTCGGCAATCACATTCCTGTTGCCTGGGATATGGAGGCAGAAGTGTGATGATGTGTGGAATGCACAGGTTGAAAATTTCTGATGTTACACTGTGCAGGGATCTGGACTTTGTTCTGCCTTCCTTCCTGCTGTAGGCCAGTGCAAGTCGTGTTGTCCGCCTGGACTTGAATGGTCTTGTTTTGGATCTTTGGGAGAAGTGCTATAGGGCGAGTAGAATCGCTCGAAGCTCGAGGGTGTTGATGCCCGAGTTCCCAAATGTTCACCCCAGCCGGTTTTCGATGCGTCGGTGAAGATGAGCAAGTCGGGTGGGGGTTCGTGAAGAGGCTGTGTCTTCGTGAGGTTGGTGACGTCAGACCACCAGAGAAGGGAGTCGAAAGGGAAGTCCAGCTGAAGGGAATTTGTTTGTCCGGTAGGTCCTGATTGATAGCCGAATTGTCTATGCTATGGTGATGGAACGGCCTGAACATCCAACGACCGTAGGGAATGAGGTTCGCCACTGCGTCCATTTTCCCGATGAGGGAGTTTAATTCTTGGGAAGAGAAGCTTGTTTTCGTCCGAAAGAGGCGGATGTGTTGAAGGAGGTCTTCCATTCGTTCTGGTGAGGGTGCGATCGTTGCTGATCGAAGGTCGAAGGAAGCTCCGAGGAACGTGAAGGATTGAGCGGGCAAGAGGCGTGACTTTGCATAGTTTATTCTGAAGCCCAGATGGTTTAGTAGGGAGATGGTGATGTCTCTATTGATTTCCAGAGTGTGAGGATCAAAGTTGTTGAGGGCCCAGTCGTCCAGGTAAGAGCTGGCTTGGATTTGGTGTTGGTGTAGGTTTGCCAGTATTGGTTTGAGAATCATCGTGAATATTCTTGGGGCTGCATTTAAGCCGAAGGGAAGACAACAGAATTCGTAGACCTTTTGGTTGTAAATGAAACGAAAGAGGTGCGTGATCGCTGGGTAGAGTGGGACATGAAGGTAAGCATCTTCAAGATCGATCGAGACTGTCCAGTCGTTTGGTTTGAATGAAAGACGGATGGATTCGACAGTTTCTATCTTGAAATGGTCGTTTTGGATGAATTTGTTGAGGGGTTTCATGTTGAAAATCAAGCGGGAGCCTCTTGCTTCTTTCCGCAAGAAGTCCCTGACCTCGAACGAAAGAGACGGGGTTGATGGAGGGGAGAATTCCCATGGCGGGAGTGCTAGGAGCGGTGGGTTGGAGAAAATCGTCGGACGAAAGCCATCTTTTATGATGGAGAGGACTTCCTTGTTTTTTGTAAGTGACTGCCGGGCCGGGGAAAAAAGGTGAAGTCTTGCGCCGACTGGAAGGCAGGATGGGCGGGAGACGTCATTGCTGGTTCTTGCGAAAGGAGCTCCTGCTCCCTGGTGAGGAGTGGCGGCTTCGGCGATCGGGAGTAGCAGCTCGCTTCTGTTGGTTGCGTTGGCCGGAACGAGAGCGAGGCTGGTCCGTCCAAAAGGGCTGCGGGCTTCTCGGCTGAAAGTGGGAATCGCTCGGACGGGGAGACTGAACAGAGGCCGTAGGTTTGTTCCATTCGTCCGGGGTTAGTCCACGGTTGTAGGGCTTGTTCTTCTGAGATGAACGGTGAGCGGGAGACATGTTTTTGAGGCTTGGGTTTCCTTGAGATGTCAAGATTAACTAAATACGGATGCAAACCTATTTACGTTGCCTTTTGGACTTATATGTCAGACTGCCTGAGCGGGGAATCGAACCCAGGACCTCTGAAATCAAAGGCCAAGGCCCTACCGCTAAGCCAGACTGACACGGCCAAAAGGAGATGTCAAGATGTGGGGCAAGTGTCGGGATAAGACCACGAAAAAGGGTATCAGACTCGTGTATGGGCTGGTTACGGAGCCAATGCTTTGTCGAGACGTTCAAGTTGTTGGCGGAGGAAAGAGCATTCTTGGGGATTGAAAGACAAGTGCCGAAATCCATCTTTACTTCGCTGCCTAGGAATTCACATTCCGGGTAGGTTGCAAAATTATTCGGGTTTGTAGCTCCGTCACCTAGCGGACGAAAGAAGCTGTTCTCACGGCCAGGTCGAGGAGGTGGTGGTTCCTTGTCGAATACGAGTGGGTCCCCCTTACCGAGCAAGAAGCCCTCGTTTCTCAGGAGGCAAGTCAGCAACGTGGCGGATTGGCCGAGGAGATTGCGTGGCTTGGCATCCAGTCTCCAGGCCACGGTTGATTACCGGTGTGTCAGCCGTTTGAGAAGGCTTGAAGAAGCAGTCGAGAACGGTTTCTTCGACAGTTTTCAGCAGCGAGGCGAGTGGGATGGTTTGATCGTCAGCGGCCTCATCAGGGAAGTGGATCCGTCTGCCGGACGAAAGAGGGACGGCGGTTGCTGGGACTGTTGCCGGAGGGCAGGGCGGCAGAGTGGCTTTCGGGCGAGAGGGAGAAGACTTTCGTTTCATTTGAGAGGCCGAAGGAGATGATGTGCCATGTTTGCGTTAGTCGTGGCTAGAGTTTGATGCTAGCCAGTCTTGCGTGCGGGCGTGTTGAACGGAGGACGTGCAAGAGAGGAGCGGCATGGGGTTGTCTTGCATCTTCCGGACTGTGTCGTGGACGATATCCCAAACTTCGCTGCGGGAGACGCTCCGACCAAAGCGGGAGGAGTTGGACGATAGATCCAAGGGAGAGTGGCGATTGGAAAGCCGCAGTCGCCCGCAAAAAAAGATTTCTTGGCGTTACGGTAGACATCTTTCACTCGTTGGAAATCAGCCCGTAGAGACGACAAGTCCACTGGTCCAGCAGGTGGGGTGCGTTGACCTGGTAGCAAGGGAGAGTCCGAGAGGACGTTAATGCTTGCAGGCGGAACTTCAGTGAAGGAAACGGCAGGGATTGGGCCGACGGCAGCGAGGTCGAGGGCGGAGATCCAGCGGTTGCCGAGGGCGAAAGCAGTTGCTTGTGGACGAAAAAGAGCATGAGAGGGAGCAGCAGAAGAAGCAGGAGCTTCAGGTACGGCGGCCATCATCGGGTAGAAATCCAAATTCCTTGTGAAAGTGGGGAACACCGGCGCGAGGTGGCTGAAGACACCTCTGGAGGAAAATGAATGCCGATAGCGTGCGCCGTCGCTTTTATAAGGGAGGATTGCCACGCACATGCGCGGTAGGGATATGCAAGCAGGCGGCTGCATACCGGAAGAAACTCCAGGGGAACATCACATTCGAGGAATGTAATGCAAAATTATCAGGTTAAGTTGTTCTCGCAATAAAGAAATGGATTTTTATTGTACCAGCGTACCACCTTAACGACCGTGGTACGTTTCTCCAGCTGACCTTCTTCGCTGCATTGTCCATTTCTACAGTCCAGTTTTAGTAATGGTGCACTACTTAGTTTTGAAGAAGATTTGTCTTTTGTTTCCACTGTGTATAAAGTTTTCACTTTTACAAGCGACTGCTTCATGATTAAATGAATCAAGAGATCGTGCATTTAGAACCACACGATTCCCTCTTTCCGCAGAGTAAAATACGTTCCATTTTATTACAGCACTCAAAACCGAAGCAGTGGGAGGTTTCAAAGAGTTCACACCAGCAGGCGTGTCGGCCAACTACGAGGCAGAATAGGAATGCGATCCAGAACCAGCTTTGAGAAAAGCAACCCCATCTTGGATATTTGCAGCTCAAGCGCATTGACGGGGTTAATTTTTTCAGACAAAAAAAGTGAGTTTGGATTCAACAACATTGAATTTTGGATTAACACATGCAACCACATATTTGCGGGCCTCCGTAACAACAAAGCTAAGGTCAGACTGAGATCGGTTAAGGGATTCGATGGAAGGCAAATAGGCAGCAAGAGAAGAAAGAAAGTCATCAGCATTCTCCAGAAAAATATACATGCATTCGGGGGTTACAACACATAACTTCTAACCTAAAAGCAATTGAAGTTTTATCTAATTTACGATTAGGAGTGGGGGAAACATGCTTAAGAGTAAACTGAATTTAAACGACTTTGTTGTTCGCGTCTCTGTTGCAACTATTTCTATGTGTGAAGGTCTTAGCTACACTACCAGGAGAATAGCCAAGGAAAACGGCACATTTTTACGATTCGAAGTTACACAGCCGGCATTTACGGCAAGCAGGGTGGGAATCACCAGGAGTTCTGACCATGTGCAAATTCGGGGAAATGCCCAGAGGTAATAAGTTCGGCTAAATTCCACGAAGACATTCTTTGCAATGAATAAAGTAAGAGTAACTTACAAAAAGAACAGCGCACAATGTCTCAGGTTCGTGTTCAAAGCGATTTGAGAAAACATGGCGGCTACACGAGTACTAATATGCAATACAGAGTAGCGTCCCTGGCGGGAGCAATATGGTGCTAGAATATTTTAAAATAAGTAAAATACTTATTTTTGAGCAATGAAAAGCATAAAATAATAAGTGATATTAGCTAATATTACTGAAGTATTTTGCCGATAGTAAGAAACATTTGTTTAGGTTACAGCAATATTGTCACAATAATGAAGCAGCGAAAAAAAATTCCAGCAACTGACTTAATCACTGATCGCAAGTTTTATTCTGCTAAAATGTACTAATTAGTATGAAGCATTCCAATTCATTTAGACTCCAGCATTATGAAATTTTGATGTCCATCTCAAAAATATTTAATTTGCCGCCACTACGTCAAAACACACCTGCCCCCGATTTGTGTGTCCATTTAGGGTACACACGACAAACAGAGACAATGATTTTCCACTATTCTGCGACTTTCAAATAATTGCGAAATTAACCTTTTCAGCAGCGAGTTAAACAAAAATTGTCACTAATGGAGTGAGTCGTTTTTTTTCCGGCATCCATGGAGTGAGAGGCACTAACAAAATATTTATTCTAGCGAAAACTATTGGATACAATTATTTCAAACTTACTACACGCACGCACCAGATATTCATTAAGGTGCACAGAAAAAATTAGATAAATGGCTTTAATAGGTTCAAAGAACCATTTTTTTTTCAATTACGGGCGGTAACGAACTAAAATTGAAAATCTCCATGTTGACAAAACGCGGCGATAGTCGGTGTAAGTTAGGCTAAAAATCGTTGTTCCCACCTGATAAGCGACAGTGTGAAGGTTTATATGCTCCTTTTGCATTTCAGTTTTGCATTATGGCTGCTGTTTTAATTTTTTAATGGTGTGAAATATTTTTCTTATGATTTTCAACGAGGAACTAAAACACATGCACTCGCGTGAAATCCGAAGCAATCGGTGGCGGCCATGTTGAAATCCCTTATCAGCCAATGAAAGCGAGTCAAATCAATCACGTGGTGCTAACCGGTCAATGAAGGAGCGCGATCTTCAAATGCGTTGGAAAGTTAGCTTGAAACAGCCAGAAACGGCCTATTACAATCCACCTGATTGGCCAATGCCAAATGGCCACCAAGAAAACATTCTGAGAGGCCTGGATAGAGGGGAATTCCAGCTTTCCAACGAATCCAAGATGGCAGCGCTCAGTCAAACGGTTCGACCGCTACCGCTGATCAAAAATGACCAATTTTCTGCTTTCTAATTAGGAAAAAAAGAACGAGAACGACATTTTTGCAGTTTTTAGTGAATTTACACTCGGCTGAAGTGCTTTTTATAAATTATAAACATCGGTAAAGTTTTTTTTTTTTACAGAAATCGATGCACAACATGTCAGGCAGCGTATTTCAGCTTTTCTCATGTCAATATTTTGGTCGAAAATTGCGTCTTTCGACCCGCAGTTTCCTTTCAAAGCTACGGCGTTTGGGATAGGGATGGTACGATAATCGATAATTCGATAATATTGCGATAAAAATTTTCGTCGATTATTGTATCACACTTTTTCTGATTTATCGAATTATCGTGCAAACCTCGATGTTTAAATTGTCATATCTCAGAAACCGAAATAGAAACAAGCAGTTTGTGGCGTTACGTGCGGAATTACCAGGGCTCTCCAACTAAGTGTCCAATACTGTTGCTAGCCACTTTAGCTGATTGGAGAGTTAGTTTAAGGCACACAATACGTAAACTTTAAGTAGCAGTACACCTGCTAAATTGTTTCAACATGGTGAGGAATGGACAAGGTTAAGTGCATTTTCATGTCTGCTGGCCAAATGTCAAGTGCCACACAATTCACATAGGTTGCACGGTATGCTTTGGCCAAAGTTTTTTTTTCAATTAACAAAATTAAAATGGTTGTTCCAGCCTTAAAACTTATTTTATTGAGATATTATCGATTATCGCGATAAAAAAATGTATCGTGCCACCCCTAGTTTGGGACGTATACATACGTTCATACTGCTTAAAAGGTTAACAGATAATTATTTTAGCCTGGAATTTCTTGGTGTTGTGCCAACCATACCATCTCGGGGACAATTTTAAAAATCGCAGAAATCGCAGAAAGTTGAAATTTTCGTGGAAATCCCAAATATTCGCGGATCTTAACGGATTTTGTGGCATTTTTGGCTTTTTTCAACAATAAGGTGTTCATAATAGCAAATGTACGCCTAGATTGAAACTTATGTGAATTCTAGGTTGAGATGCATACAAATTGTTGTGAACAAGCAACTGCACCTTTTCAGCAGTAAGGCGACCAACACCAAAATTTATCGTTTCTCTATATAATGTAACCATTTTTAATTCGCCGTGGAAAACGACATTTGTCATTCAACGGAAAATCATTGTCCTGAACATAAAAAAAAAAAAAAAAAAATCGATGTCTCACTAATACACGGAATTTCAAATCAGGCGTTATGTCGGAATTGGAATCAGCACTCTTACGGAATCGTGATCAGACCGTTAGAGTAATGCTGCTATTTAGAGGAAGCAATTGAAAACCAACTACAAATTTTTCTAAGCTCGGCACCATTGGGTTAAGGATCGTATGCTACTAACTAATGCTTGTCATCCCATTTCCAAAGGTAAACGAGATGGCATCGCTAAGAATTAATCAAATTAACCTTGACTTGATCCGTGATATTAGCACCTCCTAAGTAACTAGCTTCGGTCGATCCCCAATGGTATTCTTACAACTACAGAAGGACAATGAACATTTTCTTACGTTTGTCTTTCTTGTTTGTACTGCTGTGTACATTCGTCAAAGAGCTTTTGATTCATTTCCATAAAGAGTTTCAGAGCGTTGTAAATCAGACCATGTATCGTTCTGGAAAGGTAATTATTTTCAATTACTTCGAGACCAATGTGCGCAAACTATGCGAATTTTAAGCAAAAAAAAAAAAGGACATTTGAAGACATTCTGAAAAAGAATTATTAAGTCTTACCAGGGTTCAAATTTCAACCAAAATGTAACATGGCAAGCATATAGAAACAGTAAGGCTGGTCTGTTCTAATACCACTTTTTTGAATCGGATACTGAAAGCTCGGCAAAACAAAATTAAAAATTAGTTTAAAATTAGTTTTACTATCCTAAAATACTCACCTTCAGTGATTCATGCTAAAATTGCTTTTACTTTGGCTTTTCATTGCCCAAAACACAAAAATACCTATTTTTGTCACCTCCTTGAGTTTTTCCCTCTGCCCGCCAGGAGCACTACTGTGTCAACAAACAGACGCATCCGCCATCTTTGCTACTCACATTCGCTTATCGAACCTTTCCGTTCAGCGATTGCGAAAGGGGGTTTTAAATTATGAACGTGAGTATTTTAGGATAGTAAAAACTACTTTTAAACTGTTAAAATTTTCGTTTCTTACTATCTGCAAAATACTGACCTTCAGTAATTCATGCTAACTTTGTCGCCCTAGTGGTGGGTGCTGAACATACCCTGAAAGCTATGTATGGCCACCACGTGTTGCTTTGTGTGTGACTGCCTTTACTTCTGTGTTGGCTGTCACTTGTGTGCAGTGGATTTCACCTGTGTGTTAGCTTCCCTGTGTGTGACTTGCTTTTCTCCTGCGTGTGTCTCCACTCGTGTGATGGCTTAAACATGTGTGACGGCTTTCACTGTGTGTGATCTCAGGGTTCCAATAGTGGTTGAACCTCTATTCAACCACCAAGTGTTCTCTGATCACTGTGGTGCCACTTCTCTACTCGTGCCCCTGAGATAGTGGCTCACGAAGGTGTTCCGGCTGTTCCATGCGCACGCTGCCACCACCTCGTCCAGCGGTGTCCCATAGCCGTACGCCCACGACACCGCCAGGGCATTCAATTCATGTGCTTTGATGTTGCATGGCAGATCCGCACAGTATGCCCCCAACTTGTACACTCTCCGAATCACTGAGCAGATCCACTTTCCCAGTTTGAATTGTTGACTGCTATGTCTTGCATTTCGTCCACCTGTAGGAACAGAGGTGCTAGGCTCGTGTCGGCTTCTGCTGACGTCTCGTCTTCCGTCCTGACTAAGTAGTAGCTAAGTGCTCGGATCGTGCACTGCAACTTTTCTTCGTCTCCCGTATGTACCCCAACGGTCCCAGTGCTAGAATCATGATCGGTTTTGGTGCCACATCCGGACTTGAATTCTTTGCCGTGAAGTGTGCTGGGAAAGACAGATACTTTAGACCAGTTCCTGGAGAAACGAATGTGGTTCTGAATGAGGAAAACGCTGCCACCTCACTCTGCCTCGCTGTTGAAGCTAGTGCAATAAGGAAAAGACTAAAATTGCAGGGCCTGCACCTGCTTAATTTTAGTTTTTATTGCCTAACCGAAAATATACATTACCTGTTTTTATAGCGTTTCCCTCCTTTTGAGCTTTTATTCCCCTAGAAACTTGAAAGTTGGTTTCCCAGCCAGGCTTGTACTACTGCGCATGCGCAGGGTTGGGCTGGCTATATATACTCGGCGCAGCCGTTCGATGGCATTATTTCTCCTCACCCAGAACCTAGACAAAGGAGGGGAGGCCTGGGTGGGAGTTAAGGTATTGTATATTTTCGGTTAGGCAATAAAAACATCAAATTCCAGGATACCGTGGTTAAGTTTTGTTTCTATTGCCTATTGAAAAAATACATTACCCAATTTATTAGCATTCTCCTTCTCCAATGCTGTTTCTACTAGAGATAAAACGAATTCTTCCGGTCCGCTAGCTACTGCGCATCTCCACTGCGCAGCCTCCATCGTATATAAGTCGAGGCGGAGCAGCAGAGCTCACCTTTTCGACACTTCTAGCCTGCCCAAATGGCAACGAGAGGTGAGAAGGGCGGGAAGCCGGGTAATGTATTTTTTCAATAGGTAATAGAAACAAAAATTAACCAGGGTATCCTGGAATTTTGATGTTTCTACTTGCCGTGGAAAAAAAAATATTAACCCAATTTATTAGCATTCCCATAGACTTCGTCACGGCGGCGGGCGCCATTTGACCGGAGTCCCCTAAGCTAGCGACCGGCCCTTGAACACGAAGTGGATTACAACGTGTCCAGGGGTTAAATTACGCGGTGGGCTGCAACAAAGGGCCCAACGTGGTACAAGCCGCCGGTACGATAGGACACATCCCAGAGGTAATGGGAAGTGGAGACGGTAGGATGGTGCCGGGAACCAATTATTCGAGCGGAAGTGAGCCCAGTCTTGCTAGAGAACGGGAGAAAGGTCGAGTACGATCCCGTCCGATAGGATGGGAGGCTCTTAGATAAAAACTAACGGCTCGCACCGGACAACGAGTTCTGTCGCGATCATCCCCACGGTACTATGAAAGGATGAGGTTGTTCAGTAGGCTTCAGGGTCTTTGCTCTGAAGGAGGAGCCGTGAGTGAGGGTAACGCCTCGAAAATTCGGCAGGGAAAAACAATCGCGCTCCTTGGCGGATAGGGCTTGTAGTCCGCTGCAGGGAGGCAAGCAGCTAGAGCTACCAGGAATACAGTCTTCTTAGTGACATGGCTGAGGCGTGCGGAGGCTAAAGGTTCAGAAGGAAGAGTCATCAGGGCTGCCAGGACGATTGAAAGGTCCCAGTCGGGAAACTTCTTGGTGACACATGGCTGATCCAGGCAGAACGAGCGGATTAGGGAAGAGATCGTATAGTCGGTGAGGAGAGCGGCGTGCCCAGCGGCGACCTATAGACCAGAATAATGGATCCCCGTAAACCTTCGTTAAAGAAGGAGGTCAGGAAACTGAGGAGATTGTGTAAGGGTGGATCGATTGGACGGACCTGGTGTGCAATATACCAATGAAACCACAGTTTCCAGCAGTTGTCATAAACTTTTTCTCTCTTTTTTTTTTTGGCGGAGGACCGCACGACCCTGGAGGCAAAGCGAGAGGCCTCGTCTGCAAGAGCGCGTGTTGAGCGGAGGAGTCGGATGATAGTAGCCACCCGCGAAGTCGTAGTGAAGTTAGACTCGGATGGTAGAAACATCCTTGGTCCTGAGAGGAGGACCCATAAGAGGGTGGTCTTTTCCAGAGGATTGAAGGAAGGACCCGGTGAACCCGGAGAGGATCCTTATGGGAGGAACGGATGAGGTCGCTGTACGAGTCCCTTGTGAAGGAGCGGAGGTCGGGAGGTAGCAAATGCTGAGGCGGAGTACGTCGACCAACCGTCGAATAACAGTGTGCAGTACAAAAACGTGGGGAGTGCCCAGCAGGAGCATCCGTATCCGTGGTGAATGACCGAAAGAGGCTTGTGCAGGAGGATGCGCGGACGGCGGCGGTGCGGAGGGTATCATGCCCTTACTTGTAGCGGTGAACACCGCTGGAATCGGAGGGAGGTGGAGGTCGACGGTAGGCAGTGAGATTGCCAGAGAGCAATGAGGATGAGCAGCTAGTAGTACAGTTGGTAATTGTGCAGAGGTCTCCGTACAGCGTGTTGGTTGCAATGCGGACGTTCGCCCTGGATAGCTTGCCGGGAGGAATGGTCATGTCTGACGTTTTGCCAGCCGAATGGCGGGGTTTGGATGTGGACATAGGAGGCCTAATATAAGCACCGTGGTACCACAGGCCCAGAGGGAGCAAGTCATCCCCCCCCCCCTCGTTGACCCGAGCATGGGATCGAGGGGTAGGATGCTGCAGAAGGCGGAGGGCGGTGGTGGAGGGCGGCGGAAAGCGGGAGACGTTACGTAACGGACGCGGACATATACTGGAGATGGTTGATTGTTACGGGAAAACCATAAGGTGGGAGAGTAGTAGTGGAAACCAGGTTGTGACCAGTCCAATTTGAAGGATGAAGATAGCTTGTAAAGAAAACAATCTGGGACGATCCCCTCGATTGTCTGCAGCAGTTCTGGTAGTGGAATCTCGGAAGGATCAGGGTTTCCTTGGAACGGTAGGGTAGGTTGATCCGAGAGGGACGGTTTGGTGAGTAACAGGAATCAGAGTCCTTGTCCTCAGGAGGGATTTGAGGAGGCAACTGAGCGGACTGGATGGGACGAGGCGGATCGTCCGGGCGGCAGAAGGACCAGCATCCTCAAGGGAAAGCTTGTGTCGCCTAAGGATAGAGGCAAGCCAAATTGTTATGTAATCAAAAACTGGAGCCTTTCGTTTAAAGGTTTGGAGTGAGGAGTCCATGAGGGAATATACTGAGGACGGAGTGATTGGTTCACTGGTCCGCTGAGTGATGGAATGTCTAGTTACCGAAGGATGGGATGAATGCGAGGACAAATCCAGAGGAGTAAGTTACGGTCCTGCAGAGGATGCTAACTTGGCAGCAACCCTTCGAGTTTTAAGTCGAAGCTTTAAGCAAATGTATCATTCCTTGGCACGAGAGAGTCTGTTGGAAGGAGAACGTAGGTTCCGCACTGCAGAAGGGTGACTGCAAGGGATCGGGGACGCAGCTGCAGTGTCCCTAGGTATCAGGGCAGCTCAGAAAGAAGAGGATAGTGCGGCGGACGCGGCGGCAATATCTGCAGTATCTGTAACCGGTGGGACCGGAGGGGATGCGGAATAACGAGTGCAGGATGAGGAGCCATTGTAACGGCGGACGCTACGAAGGCTCAGGTGCTTGTAGGGCCTCCGGTTTCCTGGTTTGACACGGAGATTCAGCTTAAGGTGTTGCGGTGATTATTGCAACTTTTACGGCATAAGCACAGCAAGGGCTGGAGCATGGGGGATGGAGCGCAGGGTCCTAAATTAAAGGGGCCTAACCTTAATACTGCTGGTATTTCACTGCCACCAGCGATGGAAATTTAACCGTTTACAAAGAGCTAAACTAAAAATGGTTTACATATTTATTTACACTTAAACAGCTAATCGACTAGCAAACGAACTGAAGTTTAAATCTCCTGGTTTTATTTTAACAACAGGGAATGAAAAGCACACTTTACATTTAGTTTGCATGAAAGCTTTTGAAACAAAGTATTTAAAAGCACAAAGTTTGAATTCACAACATGTAATTCGGTTTCACAAGTTTTGACTAAAACAACGTTTGTGTTTCAGAATAAAACAATCAATTAATTTTTCGAATAGAAAAAGCAATACTGAACGCTCCGCAGAGACATCCGCAAGATTGAACAGCCTCGGCTGGTTACAATCTATCAAACAGTATGTTTCAAACACGCATGAAAGATCAACCGTTTCACAGTTATGTTTCTAAGTGATAAAACAGAGCCTTAAACCTCCCAGAGTTGCTGTTTCTAAGTCAACTCCTCAAATTATAAAAGCCTCGGCTACTTATAAAGTCCGTCTGGAGTGAATAACCAATGAATCCCACACAAAGATCAAACCGTCAGTTATTTGAATTAATGTTTAAAACAAATAAGAAAGAAGTTGGTTTTTAGAAAGAGTACCACTCTGACGTTATGGGGTGAGAAACCTAAGAAGCCACTACAGGCGTCACCACCATAATATTCCCTAGCTAGAGAGAGTTTAAGTTACAAATTTAAACTAAAATTTAGACTTGGGGGGTCCTAAATTAAATTTTCAAAAGCTAACTACAAACATACGAACCACTGCCATTTTGCCCGGCATGGCATCCCACGGACATGGCGTCTCCACTCCCGACTGGCGTGACCCTTCTCTAGCTTGAGATCTGTGAGCTGTGCTAACTATGCATTCTGGGGCTGGGGTTTTATACACATTACCGGAAGTTGGCGCGGACGCCGAGGATAGCTACGGGGGTCTGATTGGCCGAGGGCCTCGAGAACAATGGAAAGTGGGAGGAGAAGTCGGTTGAACAAAGGGACTGGGTGCAGAGCCGTTTGAAGGAGTAGGGACATGTAAACGGAAAAGACAGGCCGGTTTTGAGTTTTACTCAATTGAACATTGGGAAATAGGCCTTTATTTTGAATTATTGGCTACGGATTGAATATTTACATGTTTTTAATGTGAATAGGCTATTGTTAAAGCTTGATACTTGGCTTTGGGTAATGCAGAGAACATTCCTATTAAATTAAACAAGCTTTAACTGTAAACTGCAGTGTTATACACCACAACTAGATTTGGCTGGGGAGGGGGGCAAAAAGGGGTTTTCGAAGTTTTTGCACAGTTTGACTTACGGAATTGCTGGGATACAGATCTTTTTAAGAATTCTTTTGGTTTTAATAGTAGTACAAGCTAGTAGCAGTGTTTGGTTGGGTCCAGTCGGGCTGAGAGGAGAATTAAAACAAACATGTATACACTGAAAATTCGTGTCCGGTAGAATGCCGATGTCTAATTACTTGGACTGATGGCAGCGTTTCTGGGGGCAGAAGATTATTATAAAAGGCTAAATAAATGAATAAATAGTCTAGCTTGATGGTATGCTAAAACGCATAAAGTTAAAGTGGAGGTTTGAACCCTAAAGTTAACGGACAATGTTTGATCTAAGTGGAAATTGTTCATAGTAGTTGCGATCGTTCAAACACAATAAAAAATATCACACTTCAAAAATGGTTGTCAGTACATGGGCACAAGGTTCAGTGCCTTTCTCTTAAAATTCAACTAAGCTAGAGTTTGGGGCTTTATGCCCGAAAAGAAGAGTGATAAAATCAAAATATACAAATTTTATAAGAATGGCGGCCATGATGAAGTAGCACTGCTGGTTTTGAGGTGATTTTCAAATGTAGATTTGAGAGTTTTTCAGATGGAAAGTCCGGATTTGGGCTTCCCCAAGAGTTTTGTATTTGGACAGGCTATTAAATGTCGAAGAGTTTGTAAGAATCGGACCATTATTGCAAAAACGGCTAGATATGCCTCGGCGAGGCATTGGATGCCTCAAGAAAAAAAAATTTCAATTTTTCCTTTTTGGGAAAAACAGGCGTTTTTCGGTGGCGCTCGTTTACACCATCCCCTGGCATCCCTTTAGCACGAGGCATAAGGACGGCGTTACCAAGGATGGGGTCGGACGCAGCGCGTGGCGTGAAGCTGGAAACAAGGCCAACAGCCTGGCTCCGAGGGAAGAAGAAAATAGATTACCTAATGTGGTGGGCAGCATCCTATCCTGCCCTTGCCTTACAGACAAAGGTCTAGTAAGGGGAAGGAACGGTGGTGAGGTTCGTGACGTTGTTGTTCTGAATGACGGGACGGCGAAGGCTGGTGATGGTAAGGACAGAGGCAGATGGCGGAGCGTACGACCGAGGATCGAAGGACTAGTTGATGAAGAGGGTGAAGAGGATGAATGACAAGAGGGTGGTGCCTGCGAGATGTACGGGATACGACCCGAGACGGATCGGTCTTAACGAAAGTGCCCCTAGTTGCTTCAGAAGGAAATGAGGTTAACGCCGGAAGATAGCGGATGGCGGATTGAGTGGTTGTCGAACAGCAGAGGATCGGTGAGTAGGGATGCGTTCGGACCGACGATGTGTCACTGTGGCAGAAGAAATTATCCTGATCCTAGGGGAGGACGACGTGGCCCTCCGGGGGGGGGGGGGGGGGTGAGGCTTAATGGCGCGTCGCAAAAACAAGGAACGGCTGTTCCGAGGGATGGCAGCGTGCGGAGGGCGGATGGCCGAGACAAGCAGCCGGGACCGGTGAGGCCGGATGGCGAGGAAGGGGGGAGGATATCTCTAGCGTCCCCTTTGCTCGCGGCATCACGAAGCGGAGGCAGACGTTGCAGAGGCTAGTGCTAGAAGTAGGGATGGGTCGGTTTCATTTTGTTGACTTCGGTTCCGGTTTCGGTTTTTACGCTCACAAAACCGCGGTTTCGGTTTCGGTTTTTGCCACCATCCACCCCAACCAGCTATTTCTAGTTTTTTTTCTTGTATCAGTACTATTACTAGCTTCTAACTCCTGCTTTCACTTTCAACAGCATCATAGACCATGGTCCTAGCTGTGGCATCATTTTTCTCTACTATTTTTTTTTAATGATTAGGAGCTTTGCTGTCATTTATACGTAGAAAATAATAATTATTTTTAAAAAATTAAAAAAACAAATGAATTTTTGATTTTTCGAACACCGTACGAAAAACCGATACAAAATCCAAATCGGTTTCGGTTTCCAGTAAAAACCGAAAATTCGGTTTCGGTTACCAACCCATCCCTAGCTAGAAGCAGAGGTAAGCACAGTGTCCCAACGTAGTGAACAGCGTGGCGGCTATAAAAGAAAAGGTGAGCTGTGGCATGCGGATCCAAGGACTGTAGAAAACATGGCCGGGAGCGGAACCTCAACCGGTAGAATCTTGGAAGACATCCTGCAGGAGCGGATGAGGGCGGATCGTAGAGAGGACGAGGATCGCTGGTCCGGAGGACCGGCAGAGAAGATGGAGAGGAGCGACGGACGGGAAAACATCCAATCGGCGGTGGAACACTTGCGAAAAAAGAAGTATCCTAGTCTGAGAATGGACCGGGTCTGAGAGTAGATAGTGAAAGTAGCTGGTCCTAATGGCCGGTGAATCCGTGAAGAGGATGGAGGTATGCTGGAGGACGGACACAAGGATTGGATCAGTTGAGGAGCAGCGTATAGTACAGCTGCATAGGAGGAAAGACGAGCGGACTGCATCGTCAGAATATATATCAGAAAGAGGGCTGCGCAGTAGGATGTGCAGGTGGTGAAGACGCAGAGGGATACCATACCCCTTTCAGTAACAACAGCATCCAATGCTGGAGGGAAGGAAAGCGCAATCCGACAGTGAGTGGTGAATAGGTTCAACCGAAAAGAGCTGCGCAGAAGCAATGCGCAGTGGGGAGCCGCGGATGAGGAACTTTTTTTTTTTTAGGTGCAAGCCGATAGAAGGCAATGAGGCAGTCCATCCCAAGGAATGCTGCGCGGAGGCAGCCCCCGGGTAGGGGGACTGAGGACAAAGATCGGCGCTGGGCTGAACAGAGTCACCTCCTGCCCATACGCAACGCAGACGCGAGGTCGTCAGCCAAAAACAAAGAACGGCTGTTCCGAGGGATGGAAGCGTGCGGAGGGCGGATGGCCCAGACAAGCAGACGGGACCGGCGAGGCCGGATGGGGAGGAAGGGGGGAGGATATCTCTAGCGTCCCCTTTGCTCGCGGCATCACGAAGCGGAGGCAGACGTTGCGGAGGCTAGCGCTAGAAGCAGAGGTAAGCACAGTGTCCCAACGTAGTGAACAGCGTGGCGGCTATAAAAGAAAAGGTGAGCTGTGCTGCTCCGCCACGACTTATATACGATGGAAGCTGCGCAGTGGAGATGCGCAGTAGCTAGCTGACCGGAAGAATTCGTTTTATCTCTAGTAGAAACAGATTGGAGATGGACAATGCTAATAAATTGGGTAATGGATTTTTTCACGGCAAGTAGAAACTAAAATTAAGCAGGTGCAGGCCCTGCAATTTTAGTTTTTTTTATAGCCAACCAAAATATACATTACCCGGTTTTATAAGTGGACTTTGTAACAGGAGGAGGGCTAGGATCGCTGTCCCCTCGCGTACAAGCCGGCATCCCCAGGAACTAGTTCCTGGCGAAGACAACCCTGAGTCCAGAACCAATTTCACTAATAGCCGAAACCATTTGCGGGCTGAGGAGCGATCCGCTGTTTTGGAAAGAGTAATATCCTAAGTGAGGTCAGGCAGTCCGGTAAATTATCCGGTAATGGTTAAGGAAGCAGAAGAAGGAACCTCATGCAGAGGTTTAATACCGTGGGGTACAAGATAAGAAATCAGAAAGGAAATACCAAAATCGCCTATCTTGCTGGGAAGATGGTGCTCCCATGTGTGACACGGACAAGCGGATGGTGTTGCAAATGGTACTGGAAGAACTGAGTATTGGCTACCGTCTGCAGGACGGGGAACGAAGGCACGAGAAGCGTAGCAGGTGGATGATGAATAGTCCTGTAGATCAGTGGACGTGAAGAGTGGATAGTGTCCGACGGATGATTGAGAAAGGTGAACGCATGACGAGGTGGACTGCGGCGGATGCGGATGGTGTCCGTAAGGCAGATTGTGGTAAACACAGAAGGTAGAGCACATTTCGAAGGTGAAGTATAATTATGTCGTCGGATCATAATACAGACAGCAGGTTGGTGAGGTAGTAGGATTTGTAGACGTTGACAGAGGGATGGAACGGCCATGAAGAGGGGCGAAAGGCCAAGTTTGATCCAAAGAAAACGTGACTCAGTAGCACCAGTTGTTTCAAGAAGTCTGCCGAGGAGGAAAGTGAGATAGGTATGAAGCGTGTCAAAAGTAGCCCATAATGTGGTGCGTAAAAGGATGAGGATCAGGACATGATGTAGTGGAACGGATCCTAAGCGACTGGTTTATGTGGACATTTACAATTCATTGTTTTTTTTCTTCTTTTTTTTACAAAAGTCAGCAACGGAGCCAACTGTGCGTCCGCCGGTAAATCGAGAGATTACGGTATGTCGGTACTAGGTTCGGCCAGGGGATGCCGACTGCAATGAGGTGCTAAGACGGACATGCAGGAGACACTGCGGGAGTGAGTGTGGGTGATGGTACAGGATGAGTCGAGGAACGGTTTTGCCTAGGTGTCCTGTCGACGTTGATGGCAGGGCAATAATTACCGGGACTGAAATTTTGTGAGAAATAGAAAATCCAGAGACTGTCGTCCTAAGACAGTGTAATGGACGTAGAAGTTTGGAAAGGATGATGATTCGTCACGGAACAGGTCAATGAAGACAGGCGAAGGAAGAGGAGCAGGACCGTGTTCCAATGTATCTTGAATAGAAGTTTGAGAGAGACACCGTGTAGGCTGAGTGGCTGGATCGTAAAAGAGTCGACGAAATGTCGGGAATGGAACAGGCAAACAAACAGAGGTCGGCAAATGGAAAGCGGGCGAGAGTTCGTCTAAGGAGCCGAGAGGAACAGTAGTAGCCGGTGAAGGCAGGGATGGGATACTTCCTCGTATCGCACGATCACTAGGTAGGAAGGATGGTCGACTGGAGGAGGTTGCTTGTGAAATGTAGAGAATGTGGTCCATATTGGATCGGCCCTTGCGATAAGTACCTCTAGTTGCTTCAGACAGAAAGGAGGAAGATAGCGGATGGCATATTGAGCGGCTGTTGGATTGTCGAGGGTCCCTGGACTGGTGAGCGACCTGATCGGTGGTGTAGCACTTGTGGAGGCGGATGTATCCTTGTCCAAGGAGAGGATGGATCGGTCCTTCGCTTAGCTGCCCCTGAAGCCGGAATGAAGGTGGCCGGGAGCGAAGCTTCAACCGGGAGATCCCTGGAAGCAGACAGCATCCTAGAGGGGATCATCCTAAGATCGAGGATGAGTAAGACGCGTCCTACGGGATGATGAAGCCTGCTGGTCCCAAGGACCAGCGGACCTGAAGAAGAGGATTTTTTTTGGGGGGCTTGGAGTTTGTACTTAGGCTTGCTTCAGAGCTCGAAATTCTTCTCACTGCTTAGCTGCGCGTAGCATCCGCTGTCTTGATTCATGTTGCTTTCGTTGAATGATAGTCCATCGATTTGGCGAGATGGAGACGCAAATACGGCAGTTACGTTCCTGTCCGTCACACGTGATGAGGATGAGGATCGAAGTAATACGTCGAAAAGTTTTCGGAAAAACCTAAGCAATTATAAGCCTTGGATGAGGACACATTCCCTTCTTTGGTTGGTTTAACTTCGGGTAACAGGACCTTCAGATGAAGAAGAGGCGGACATGGTGAACAATGAACAGGACACTAACACCGTTAGGTGCGCAGCGATACGAATTGCGAGGTGAGTCACTGTAGAGGCGCCTGGCAGTGAGACATGGCAGCACTGCGCAGACAGCGGGTGTAGTGCTATAGGCGAGACCATAGTGTTGGTTTAAGAGATGGAGGTAATATCAGGATAGTTGTGCAGTTGTATCCTCCTCCCCCCCGCCCTTTCTTTTTTTTTACGTGTGTATAATTGTAAAATTCAGGGGATTGTAATGTTTGGGGAGGCGACAAGCCATGAGCTGATGAAGAAGGGAATGAGGACATAGTCCTGGTAGATATCCCTTGTCTATACCCAAGCGTCCTAGGACAAAACCGTAGTGAAGGATAGGTCCCTATGAAAGGGGACGGAGGACCGAGACGAAAAAAAGGATGTGTGCTTCTCATGGAAGAGTTGTTGCGTCTGTGAGCGGATGCAAGAGTGGGAACGGTAGAAAGAATTTATTGTAAAAATTGACGAAGGAACAGAGTGGCTATAGAGAGGAGTGTCGAGGAAACTTTGAGCCAAAGAGCTTGGTAACACAGGGCCAGCTGTCCGGGTGTCAAACGGAGGTATCCAGGTGGATAGGGAACGGACGAAGAAGATGGTGAAGCAGACATGAAGCATGGAAAGGTTCAGGCATGTGTTCCAATTAACACACAACGCAGTGCTTAGAGGGATAAGGACCAGGTCGGATGCCTACAAAAGGCATGGGACGTAGGGGGAACGAGTCCCAAACCGGCTGCTGGGCCTGTTAATTTGTTGCTTCTAACTGTCGCATCCGCAGTTAGGACGGGAGAGGGTGGTTTGACTTCAGTAGTAACAAGATGCTGGGGTTCCTAAGGGGAGCAGGCGTCCCCCCCCCTCTTTTTGTTTCCAGACCGAGGTTTGGTCGGGGAAAAGGACGGACGATTCAAGGAACGTGATATTGGACGTAACGCTCGTGTGAAGAACACACAAAACCAGCCAAGGCCAGAGCAGGCTACAGCTGAACGCCCCAAAGGGAAGAACGTAGGAACGTACCTGTTGAGGAGCAGTGTATAGCACAGCTGCATAGGATGTAGGCAGAAGGACGAGCAAGTTGCATCATTGAAGCGTTTATATGAGAAAGGAGGGCTGCGCAGATGATGGGTGCGCGGAGGGATATCATAATCCTTTGGTTAAACAGTATTAAATGCTGGAGGAAAAGGAAGGTGAAAGCTGACAGCAGGTGGTGAAGCAGTCCAATCCAAGAAGGCTGCGCGGAGGCAATGCGCAGTGAAATGAAGGATGGCGAGGCCAGCTGGTCCTGAGGACCTGTGGTTCTGTGTGGAGAGGATGGATTGGTCCTCTGCCTGTCCTCTCCTAAAAACGAAGCAGAGGTAACCGGGAGCGAGGCTTCAACTGGGGGATCCAGAAGGTCCGTAGCAGATGAGTGTATCCTAGCAAAGGCCATTCCGTGGATGGAAGCGCCTGCAG
>JAHWFP010240958.1:62937-82335 GCA_023313725.1 Lithobius niger
AGTTCTTGTGTGAAGAGGACGCATTGGTCCTTTGCCTGTTCATTCCTAAAAATGGAACAGAGATAGCCGGGAGCGGAGCTACAACCGGGAGATCTAGGTCCTTGGCAGGAGAAGGCATCCTAGGCGAGGCCATCCTTTGGCTGTAGGAGGATAGGTTGCAATATGTAGGATGGAGAGGGCAGCCTGAAGAGGAGGATGTATCCTTGCCTGAGGAGCGGACGTATCGATCCTCCGTCTACCTGCTCCTCAAGTTGGAATAGAGGTGGCCAGGAGCGAAGCTTCAGCCGGGACATCCAGAAGATCCTTGGCAGTAGAGGGCATCCTGGCAGGGGCCATCCTTCGAACGAATTCAAATAGGATGCATCCTATGGGATGATGATGCTGCGTCCTATAGGATGCGTCCCACAGGATGCGTCGTATGGGACGCGTCTTGAAGACCAGCGGATCCGAAGGAGAGGATGGAGTGGGGAGAGCTCAAGGCGGTCACGTCGTCATGAGCGCCCTAGGAGAAATGATGCCATTAAACGGCTGCGCCGAGCATATATAGCCAGCCCAACCCTGCGCATGAGCAGTAGTAAAAGCCCGGCTGGGAAGCCAATTTTAAGTTTCTAGGGGAATAAAAGCTCAAAAGGAGGGAAACGCTATAAAATCAGGTAACTGATATTTTCGTCGGCTATAAAAACCGTCTTTTGAGTTAGCAAACCCAAGCATCACCTTCAACAGTAGTTGGTTTTCCACCACCTCCTTGCGTCCAAGGCACGACAACACAGAATTTATCGCCGACCTGTATCCTTTGATAGTTGTCGGCGCCAAGCCTTTATGGAAAAGTCCTTTCAGGAAATCTGCCACATTGAACTCTGAAGGGTTACACGGGTCGACGTCCTTGTCGCAGCACCAACAGCACCACTTTTTCCACTTTGATTCGTAGTTCCTACGCATTGACTCCTTCAGGCCCACTATGACTCTCTCGGCCACCTCCACGGAGCATCCCTTCTGCAGATTAATTCTTAAAGTAGCCACCAGTGAAGATGTAGAATCCCAGGATTCTGATGGAGGGGCTGCCCTCTGTGTTGTGATAGCAATCTCTCCGTGACCGGCAAAAGGACTGGTTCCTCTCTCTTAAGTTCGAGGATGTCCGGAAACCCACGACGCCGCTGGCCAGAACAGTGCCACTATGATGAACGTTTCTTCAGACTCCCTGATCTTGTTGATCACTGTCTGAAGCATGGCGAAGGGTGGGAATGCGTAGGCAAACATCCCCCCCCCCCCCACGGAATGGATAGTGTGTCGGTCACCCAAAAGGTCCGAAGCCTGAGGATTCGGAAAAGGGGAGACGTATGCAGGCAGTTGTTGGTTGAACCGCGTTGCAAAGAGGTCCACCACTGGTTTTCCCCATTTTTGGAATAGCGTCTCGCAAATGTTCCTGTCAAGCATCCATTCCGAGGTTGGGACTCTTTTGGCTTTCGACAGCTCATCCGCCCAAACCACTAGGCACTAGATGATGTTCTGCTCGCAGAAGACCAACAGTAGCGATGTCTCTTCCATCAACGCTCTCGACTGCGTGCCCCCTCCTTTGCGCAATTAGGCCACCGCAGTCGAATTGTCTATCATCACCCCCTATGACTTGGGTTCGCTACGATGTCTTTCCACGTGTGAAGGGCATACCGTACTGCTCTCAGTTCCCTTAGATTGATGTGGCGGTCCTCCTCCCGACTTGTCCAGGAACCCGCTTGTGTGCTCCGTCCAGATGGGCTCCCCATCCTGTTGCTGAAGCGTCCGTGAACAGAAGCTTCTCCGGGGCTGGTTCCCTTGTTAGCACACCCCGTTCCAGTGAACGTGGTACTAACCACCACTCCGTGCATTCCTTCGAGAAATGCGCAGGCTTAGCCAGTCTTTCCAGCTCCCTCTTGGATACCACTCGTCCTTTCTGAACCAGTGGAGGGGCTTCACTTTCCACTGGCCCAGTGGTAAGAACTTCGCGTTCGGATCCGCGATCCCTATGGCCGACGCCAACTGCGCAGCACCGCGCTTGTTCTTTCAATCCTCGCTGGGGATGGTCGCACTAATCCCAGTCGAGTGTCGAACTCCGCTCCGAGGAACACGAACACCTGTTGGGGGTAAACCGTGACTTCTTCACATTGATGCCCAGTCCCAGACACCCGAAGCGTGAAGCGTACTGAATTGCCGCATCAGTTCTTCTGCCTGTCTATGCCTCACTAGCCAGTCGTCTAAATAAGCGTGCGCACGAATGTGCCTGCGATAGAGTTCCGCTTTAACAGGTTTCATGATCCTGATGAATACTTGAGGTGCCGTGGCCAGCCCGAACAGGAGTGTCCTGAATTGATACGAGACCCCTCCCACCACAAGACGAAAAAGGTGCTGACCTCCTTGTGGAGCGGGACGTGCAGGTAAGCATCTTCTAGGTCGAAAGAGGCTGTAAACTCTTTCAGTTGAATAGCTTCTCTGATTGTTCCTATAGTTTCGATTTTGAAATGTTCTTTGAGGATAAGAGTTAAAACTTCCGAAGATTGAAAATCACACGCATTCCGCCTCCTTCCTTTCTCATCAATCCGCGTTCCGGCGATGAATGCTTGCCCCTGCCGCGTGTGGGGATCGTGACCTGCGGGGCAACATGCTGCGCCGATCGTCGCTCCGACATGACGATCTCCGGCGCCGAGTAGCGCTGCGGCGACCCCCTGCTCTCTGGATCGCTCGGCGGCACAGCTAAGTGAGAAATGTAAAACATGTAGCAGCTCTTCTTCTGATGGGGCTAGGCAGATCATACAAGAGCGAACCTTTCAAACTCGCGCGACACATGACACAGTTCTCTACAGAAAAGCGCATGTAGACTACCGAGTGAAAAAGCCTGATGAAGATGGTAAGTTTCCTAAACTTTCTCGTTATCATCGATCGTAGCTCATAACCTAAAGTTGGCATCGAAAAGTCCGTGTACAAATTCCATGTGCTGAACTTTGAAATAGTGCTATTTGTAGGGATAATGAAATTTCGACTACAGCAGCACCTAGATATGCGATATTTGCGATTATTGCGATATTTCTCACTGTGTAGGTCAAGCTGTCTTAATTTGATCAATTGGTCATAACAGCTCTATTCCTACAGTAAGCCTATTTAACTATACATGCTTAAGCCTAGTAATACTACGACTAGGCCTAAATGTACATACGTAATAGTCCTAGTTAGTGTCATGTTAATACAAAATTATGAAAAAGAAATTATTCTTATTTATTCAAAATAATTAAGTACTTTCAAATGCTTAAGTATTTGAAATACCATACAAGCCACACTTGCCAGATAAGCCATTCCCACAAAAAATACATTACCTACAAAAAAAACAGTGGATGCAATACGAACATTTTCCGCAGTTAAGTGACTTCTTAAGATATGAAAATGTTGATATTAATTACTTAACAGACAAGCGCTTTATGTTGTAACATTAGTCCAGTTAAAATCAGCAGTGGTAGCAATTTTTCTTATCCATTTTGAGGCCATGTTTGTTGAAAAATGTAGATTAGATGGAATATTAGCAACAACTTCAGAACGGTTGCAACTAGAGACTTTTGGCTTGCACCACTGGAAAGCTGGCGAAAATACGATTAAAATGGTGTATTTGAATGTCGAAATCGGTCAATATTTATCAAAATTGTCAACAACGATGGGAAACATTCGAAATGAGCTTAAAGCTGTGATGATTGCGAAACACAAAAATCATTGCGATAACACTATCGCGTGTGTTGTCTATCGCGATATCGAAATATGGCCCATCCCTAGCTAATTTGTGATATCTCGTCATGTCTTCCCAATTTCATAGTATTTCTCCTCCCAGCATTTTCACTCTTTATTTGAAACATCAGTGCACTACTTACGACCTTTTTTGTTAGCTTTTTTGTGACCTTTTTTTGCAGGCCATTAAAAAAAAAATAGTTTCTTGGGCAAAAACACCAAAATACCAGGTGCATCTGGTTGGTTGATTTTGGTTTCTATTGCCTTTATGAAAATATACCTGTTATTTGGCATTCTCCTTCTGCATATGCTGTACAATCTAAGAGATTAAAGTTCTTGCTTCATCTTTTGTTTCTCTAAGTGCCCCAGTGGCAACACAGAGGGGAGGAGTGTGGGAGAAAGGTAATGTATATTTTCATAAAGGCAACATAAACCAAAGCCCTGTATGGATTGCACCAGTCAGGAAGAAAATAGTTCAAGGAACTTGACTTGGGCGACACGGCAAACTCCTGAATGAAAGTATCGTCATATTGCCACATGTCGTAGGCAGAAGGTCGCAGGCAACCCTGTGATGAGGTCGCTTCAGTTCAGGCCGAAATGATTGGAGAATCTTCAATCAATGGTGAAGGTTCTGGTTGAACCTCAGGGCCCGATCAGGTGGGGAAGAGTAATCCTTGAAGGTGGATATGTCCGGTGATGTGGAAGGTGGACAGGATTAATGCGGTCCGGACGGTCTGGATGCAGAATCTGGAGAAGTGGCTGTGGGTAGGCAAAGGGATGTGTTACGAGTACGGAGAAACAAATTGCCGTCTTGTAGTGCTGTAGCAGAAGTGGTGGCGGATCACTGGCTGTGGTCCGGAGGTCCAATATTTCAGTTGAAAAACGCTGCAGCCATTCAGAAAATGAAGGAAATGATTGAGAGCCAAAGGGAACGGAGCTGGAGTGGCGGATTGCAGAAGTAAAAATAGGTGATGCTACACTGGCCTGATGAGGAAGAGAAAAAAGAACATTTTGCCCGCCCCCAGCCAGGCCGGCTAAAAATGGTTTCTTTTTGCCTAAAACATACTAACCTGTTAATTTAGCATTACATTGTCCCCAATGTGATGTTCCCCTGGAGGTTTCTTCCGGTGCGCAGGCGCCTGCTTGCATGTCCCACTGTGCATGTACGGCGCAGTCCTCCCTTATAAAAACGACAGCGTGGACGTTCAGCATGGACGTTCGGCATTCATTTTACTCTCAATTTCTCAGGCAGCGACTCGAGAGGGGAGGTAGGGTGGGAGTTAGGTAAGTATGTTTTAGGCAAAAAGTAACCATTTTTAGCTGGCCAGGCTGGGTGCCGTCAAAAAGTTCTTTCTTTGTCAAAACATTAACTTGTTAATTTAGCATTCACAGGAGACCTCGTCAAAGTTGGTGGCGGGCGCCCCGGGATGCAAGCAGGCTTTCCCCAAAAAACCTTTTATCTGGAAGAGAAAAATTTTGCACTGTTCTGTTTTTGCAGAACAGTGTGGAAACAGGAATTTTGGTCTCTTTTGTACGAATTGGTGGTCCTAAAAAAGACCGTTGTTTTGGTCTAGCTTCCTTCTGGGTGGCTTTTTTCCTTCATGGATAGCTTGCTTCCGTTTCGTTAAGGGGAGTGCTTAAGGGGGCTTGACCACAGTTCTGGCTGCGACGATTGGTCCCAGCCGGTGTAGTTCTGTTTCTTCCCTTGACATGACCCTCGGGTAGTGGGAGCTGAAGGTTGATTGATGACGCCAGGATGCTCCTCCTGCCAGGATTTCTGGTGGGCCCATGATGTGGAGATTGCTCTAACCTCATATGCCATCACCCTCATGCTCTTACTCATGTTTTGTTTGTCATAAGCTGCTTCCTGATCCAACGGGATACCACAGCGGCTGAAGTTTTGCCGTTTTGGGAGTCAATTGGGAGGAATAGTTGGTTTCTGCCTCTGCGGATGTTTTCGTGTTGTGTGCAGGCTAGATAAAAGCCTAGTGCTCTGACTGGACAGAGGAGTCTGTCTGGTTCATTGCCTACAACGCTGGATAGGGCCGGAAACGTGATTGGTTTTGATGGTTCAGATGGCCTTTGAGTTTTTGCTCTGAAGGATGCTCTTGGGTGTAGCGTTACTGAGGAAAAGTCTGGTACGAAAATACAGTAAGCTGAGTCTGCTGAGGGAGCTTGGATTTCGAAACATCGTAGACTGGCTGCCTGGGTTACAAGGAAGACAGTTTTCCGGGTCATGAGGTGAAGAGAGCTGTCCTGCATTGGTTCGTATGGTTCTTCCATTAGCAATTGTAAGACGAGGGATAGGTCCCAGTCGGTTACAGATCGTCTGGTTATTGGACGTTCGTTTTCAAATGATAGTAGTAATGCTGAGATGCGGTAGTCGTCCAGCAATTTGGTTTTGTTTGCTGCTTTGAAGACCGAGTTTAGGGCGGAGCGGTAGACGAGGATTGTTGAGCCCTTTAGTTTGTTGACGTTGAACAAGTCGGTGAAAAATTTCAGAAGGTTGGGTAAAGGGGGGGTTGATTGGATTGACATGCTTTGTGATACACCAACAAATCCATTTGGACCAGTGGCTGTCGTACATGCGGTTGGTAGAGTCTCTGGTTGCTTTCGAGGCGATATGTCCGGCTTCCTCTTGATGAATTCCAGCCTTCTTGAGGAGTTTGACGATAGTAGCCACCCGTGTAAGTTGAGGTTTGCAAGGTTTGGGTGTAGTTTTGATCCTTTCAGTTGTGACAGAAGATCTGGTAGAAGGGGTTGACTTCTTGGAGTGTCGACTACTAGGTCTAGGAGAGGAAACCAGGCTGCCAACGGCCAGAGGGGGGCTATTAGAGGAATAAGCTCTGGCTTTCTTCTATTTTTTGAAGGACTTGAAGTAGTTTGAACGGGGGGAAGAGGTAAGCAAACAGTTTGTGCCATGGAAACGTCAGCGCGTCTACAGCTATTGCTTCTTCGTCCGGGTTTGGACTGATGTAATGGGGAAGTTTGGCATTGTGCTGCGTGGCGAACAGGTCCACCATCGGTGTGCCCCAGATGCTGAAGAGAGATTCTCAGATGGATTTGAGGCACCATTCGGCTGTCGGTGGATTCCGGCGTGAGAGAGAGTCAGCAATCACATTTCTGTTGCTTGGGATGTGTAGTGGCAGTAGGGTGGTGATGTTGCTCGGGATGCACAGATTGAAAATTTCGGAAGTTAAGGTGTGCAGGGATCTTGATTTTGTTCCACCCTCCTTTCTGATGTAAGCCAGGGCTGTTGTGTTGTTGGCTTGGAGCTGGATCACCTTGTTCTGGATCAGTGAAGGGCGAGCAGGATTGCTCGGAGCTCGAGAATGTTGATGTGGTCTTCGCAGGATGTTGGCCAAAGGCCGAGATCTCCAGGTGTGCATCCCAACCGGTTTTTGATGCATCTGTGAAGATGAGGATATCTGGTGGTGGTTCGTGGAAGGGAAGTGTCTTCGAGAGGTTTGTGACATCGGACCACCACAGGAGAGTTTCGAAGGGAAAATCGTTGTTGAACAGTCCTGGCTTGTCGGGTTGTTTTTGGTTGATTGACCAGTTGTTTATGCGGTGATGGTGAAGGGGCCTGACCATCCATCGACCGTATGGAACGAGGTTCGCCATTATGTCCATCTTTCCTATGAGGGCATGTAATTCCCTGGGAGTGAAGTTGGCTTGTTTGCGAAAGAGTCGGATGTGTTGAAGGAGGTCCTCGATTCGATCCGGTGAGGGTGTGATCCTTGCCGAAAGTAGAGTGAATGAAGCTCCGAGGAACGTGAAAGTTTGTGCGGGTGAAAGACGTGACTTTGCGTAGTTCACTCCGAAGCCCAGACGGTTTAACAGGGAGATGGTCTTGTCTCTGTTGAGTTCCAGAGTGTGGGGGTTCGTGTTGTTGAGGGCCCAGTCGTCTAGATATGCACTGGCTTGGATTTGGTGTAGCTTTGCCAGGATTGGTTTGAACATCATTGTGAAGATTCTGGGAGCAGCATTTAGTCCGAAAGGAAGGCAGCGGAATTCGTAAACCTTTCGGCCGTAAATGAAGCGGACGAGATGGGTGATTGGTGGATGAAGGGGGACGTGAAGGTAGGCATCTTCCAGATCGATTGAGACTGTCCAGTCGTTCTGTTTGAACAAAAGGCGTATGGACTCGAAGAGTTTCCATCTTGAAGTGATCATTGTGAATGTACTTGTTGAGAGGTTTCATGTTGAAAATCAGACGAGAGCCTCCTGACTTCTTTGGTCGGGTGAAAATGGAGCTGTAAAAGCCTGGACCCGGCTTGAGGCATTCCTTGATTGCTTTTTTTGCGAAGGAGTTCAGAGACTTAGAACGAAAGGGACTCTGTGATTGGTGGAGAGAACTTCCACGGAGGGGAGATTTTTAGCGGTGGTTGAACTAGGAGTGTCGGCCGAAAGCCATGTTTGATGATCGAAAGGACGTCCCGTGTTGTGGGTCAGTTCTTGCCAGCCCGGGAAGAAGTAGCGGAGTCTTGCGCCGCCTGGAAGACAGGAAAGGTGGGGGGGGGGGCGTCATTGTTGGTTCTTGCGAAAGGAGCTCCTGCCCCCTGGCGAGGAGTGACGGCTTCGGCGGTCGGGAGTTGAGGCTCGCTTCTGCTGGTTTCTTTGGCCGGAGCGGGAGCGAGAGGGGTCGGACCGAAAGGGCTGTTGGTTTCTTGGTTGAAAGGACGTGTTCTCATTCGTGCGGACAGAGGGCGGTGTAGTTGCGGCTGTTGATCTTTTTTAACTAATCCCTCTGCAGTCAAAATAGCATCACAGTGTACTTCAAAAGGCTTATATTGCATTAGGCCTATTCTTGATATGGGTTTTTCCATAGTCTTTAGCTCTGGTATCCAGTTTATTGTCTGGTATCCAAGAACAACTTTAAATAAATACCTAACAACTTGGCAAACATCTAGGAAATATCGTTTGAACATAGAACCTCATGGCTTGAACTAAAAAAAACCAGCTGACCCACCAACATAGCTAAAAGGGCACTTCATGTTAACTATTTACATATCTGGCACAAGGCCTACTGAGAGCTCAGCTTGGATTACTGGACATAATAGGTAGCATATCCCAAAACCATTTCACCATTGCATGGTGATATTTAACACCACCCCTTTACGTTCAGTGGTCCGACTGCTAATACATACACTGTACAAATATGCTTATATATAACAAAATGACACATTCAAAGTCAAAGTTTCTTTGTCTCACATCACTAGAGCTTGACGTAGTTTTGTAAGGGGGTTAAGAGGTAACGCTTTCGTAAACACATCAGCGATGTTTTCTTTGCTGGGTATGAACTTTAGAACACACACATTTTAAGCAATCGTTTCTCGCACAAATTTGTAACGAATGTCTATGTGCTTGGTTTGCATGTGTTCTCTGTAGTCTTGCGCGAACACAATTGCGGCTTCATTGTCACAGTAGATGACCACAGGATCCTTCATACCAAACCATCTGACTTCATGGCAAATGGTCATTAACCACTTTACTTCCATGACTGCTGACGAGAGGCCAATGAACTCAGCCTCCATAGTGGAAAGGGCTACACATCTGTTTTGGGGCCCTCCATGTCACCGGTATACCTGACAGATAGCCTACATATCCGGACCATGATTTTCGTTCTTCGACGTCCAAAGCCCACAAGCTATCCGTGTAGAACTCGGTTCTTGGTACATTGTGCATAGATAAGTACCTTTTGCAGTAACCACCACTGATCAAGATTTGGATTCGAATTGAATTGCGAAAGGGCAGTGACAGCATACAGGTCTGGTCGTGTCCTTAACGCAAGAAACAACAGGGCTCCAATGAGCGATCTATACTTCGTCGAATCGGCCACCCCTATTTCATGATTCCTCCTGGTTCAATACCATTTCTGTTTCTATGGGTACTGAAATGGCTTTGTTGCTCTGCAGATCAAAGTGTTTGGTCAGTCCATTTATATATTGGCGTTGGTGTATGGTCCACTGGCCATGACATCTCTCGAACGCAACACCTTTAACTTCATATTGATTTGCTATCAGGCTACTTACTTCGGCTAATACCTTCTTGTTTATGGCAAAGATAGCTAGATCATCTACATACACTAACACTATTGCCTGCAGTCTGTAGATGTATATGCAATTTGTAGTTTTTAGTTTGGTAAACCCTAGCTTCGCAAATGAGGCATCCAGTTCTTCAAACTATTGTTTACCCGATTGGTGTAAACTATATAATGCTTTATTCAACCCCCAGGTTACGTTTTCTGAGGTCCTAAGACCTGGAGCAGGTAGGTCGGAGATATATTTCTTCATGTAGACACCCATATAAATAAGCACATTTGATGTCCATGTGTCAACTCACCCAGCCAAACATGACAACTAACAATGTGAAAAAGTAACTTACAAGAGTGAAAGCTATTACAGGCGAATATGTTTCGAAGTAATCGACTCCTTTCTTCTGTGTATTGCCTTGCGCCACTAGACGTGCACTAAATCTGGCTGCCTTGCCCTTGGCATCTTCCTTTACTGCTAACACTCATCTGGAACCAATCACCTTCTTGCCTATGGGCGTTTTGACTGGGGTGAACACCTTCCTGTCATGAAGTGTCCCTTCATCTCTTCCTCCATTGCTTTTCTCCACTGGTCAGCTTGAGGCGAATTTACTGCTTCTCCATAGCTCGGCTCACAGAGGTCTCACGGACTTGTGGTTGGGCTTAAAATGTGCGTAAAGTGGATGGAATACGGATTTCCGCACAAAAAGCTTCTGGATGGACATCTGGATCAACCATAGTTTCGTCAAATGTCTCATCACTGTCTGGTGTGGCTCGGGTGCAGTCTTCAGGCCAACTGAGAGCTCAGCTTGGGTCACTGGAAATAACAATAGGTAGCATACCTCAAAACCAGTTCACCATTGCATGGTGATATTTCCAGTCGTCCGGCGCAGAGCGGGAATTGAATAGTTTGTTCTTCTGAAAAGGGCAGTAGTACGAAGGGTTATGTTTTTGCAGTTTTGGTTTCCTTGAGATGTCCAAGTGTGGGGCAGGAGTCGGGATAAGACCACCGAAAAGGGTGTCTGACTCATGAATGGGTTGGTTGTGCAGACGGTGTTGAGTGGAGACTTTTAGGTTGGTGGCGGATGAAAGAGCTATTTCCCGAAGGAGGAGGGTGTTGTTAAAAAGGGCTCTGGTTGCCCAGTTTAAGGAGTGGTAGGTTTCGAAGCTGTGGAAGAGCTGTGAGATTAGGGACGAAAGGTTGCGTATCTCTTCAGGGCTTGCGTCCGCAGAGAGTTTCTCGCACAAGGCGTTAATAGCTGTGTTGAGGACGTCATCCTGGGAGGCGGCCCGAAGGCTCAGCCGAAGGCATTTATCGTTTTCAAAGAGAACGAAGGTTGGGATTTCTGCTTTTTTAGGGATGGAGAGAGCAGTGCCGAAGTCCATCTTGATCTCACTGCAGAGGAATTCGCATTCAAAATACGTGTCAAAATTGTGTGGGTTTGTGGCGCCGTCGCCGAGAGGGCGAAAGAAGCTGTTCTCACGGCCGGGACGTGAAGCTGGCGGCTCTCTATCGAGGATGAGAGGGTCATCTTTGCCGAGGAGGAAGCCTTCGTTTCAGAGTAGGCAGGTCAGAAGGGTTGTGGATTGGCCGAGAAGGTTGCGTGGTTTGGAGTTCTTGTCACGAACGGCAAATCCGAACCCCTTCTTTAGGCCCCGGTTGATGACTGGGGCGTCTGGCAGAGTGTGACGGTTTAAAAAGAAAACAGTGTGGTACCGTTTCCTCGACTGTCTTGAGAAGAGCTGCCAGTGGTAGAGTCGGGTCGTCGGCCGAGTCGTCCGGGAAGTGAATTCGTCTTTCGTGCGTGGGGAGAATGGCGGACAAAGGGATTGTCTGGGTAGCCGGTGTTGGAAGAGGGACCGGCAGCAGAAGTCCTTGGGTTGAGGGAGGAATGGTGGTCTTTCGTTTCTTGAAGGCACCAGGGGAAGAAGAAGCGCAGCGCTTGTGGCTTTCATGGCTGGAAGTCGAGGCGACCCAATCTTGACTGTGGGCATGACGGGGGAAAGACGTACACGATGGCGGATGCATCGGATTGTCTTTCATCTTTCGGACGGCGTCGAGGACATGTAATGGACTATACTACATGTGACGCTGCGGTCCAAGCGAGAAGAATTGGACGAGAGGTCCAAGGGAAAATTGCGGGCGGGTGAATGAGCAGTTGTCGCTTGCCGGAGATTTCTTTTAGCTTCCCGATAATTGTCCTTCGCCAGTTGTACGTCGAGGCGAAGGGACGAGAGATCCATAGGTACTGCAGGTGGGGTGCGTTGACCAGCCTGGAGAGGAGACTCCGAAAGGGCGTTTTCATCACCGAAGGGAGCATTGATGAAAGGCGCAGGGGTGATCGGTTTTGCGGCGGTAAGGTCGAGAGCGGAGACCCAGTGGGCGCCAAGAGCGAAGGGAGTAAGCGCACGAGGGAGAGCAGCTAATGCAGCGGAAGCGTCGAAAGCGGCGGCCATATTCGGTTGAATCCAAATTCCGTGCGAAAGGCAGGGAACCTCAGAGCGAGGTGGCGTGGAGACACCTCTGGAGGAAAATGAATGCTGAAAGTGTCCACGCTCTCGCTTTTATAAGGGAGACCTGCGCCGCACATGCGCAGTGGGACATGCAAGCAGATGCCTGCGCACCAGAAGAAACCTCCAGGGGAACATCACATTGGGGATAATGTAATGCTAAATTAACAGGTTAGTATGTTTTGGCAATAAAGAAACCTTATTTGGTGATGGTGCCACCAAAAAGTGGGGGGGGTGTCCCTGATCCAGAGTAAAGGGCTTGGGAAGATGGGACGGAGCACAAAAGGAACCAATATTTGTGATACAGATGCCCGAGGTTCTCTTCAGCCGTCTCTACGAGCAGAACTGATGGCATGCCAGTCGATTCAGCAGCGGAAATACTGCTACATAGAAGCGGAATAAAGGATGAATGAGTACCCGGGTGTTGCTGATTGTCTTTCTTCGGAACGAATGTTGAAGCCGAGACAAGACCTGTTTGTTCGGCGACCCACCGTCGGGCCTTCCGAGCCGCACGCCGAAGGGATTCCTTCTGCCGTTGTTGAATGAAACATTTATGTGTAAGAGAGATCTAGCCACATACACTGCACTGGAATGCATACCTAGATGCAGAAGCAATGAAGCTGACAGCATAGGTGAGGAAAAAAGGGTATATAGGAGGAACCGGGGCTCCAGAAGAGTGAAAACTAACCAAAGTCACGAAGGAAAATGAAGGAAGAACAGTGCATGCGCCACTGTGAGGTCAACAGATCCCCTGGCAGGATTAGAGAGCAGTGGGGGACAGAATCAGACAGTGGAGCCACCCGGCAATTGGAGAGAGAACTGGCAGAAACAAGTGCCAGGCAGGGCAACCAGGTGGGTCACCTTAAGCCTGACGGTAATGTAGTTATGTCAGGACAAGGTCCAAAGGACGTCATGTAGCCGAAAAGACGTTCTTAAGTTTAGATGGCTCAACATATGGTATATCCTAAAGACATCAGGCTGGGTGGGGTCCGGAGTGGCGCAGTTGGTGAGGACTGGTCCACCACTTCCAATGCCACTGGAAGTGAGCAGTCTAGGTGGTCTGGCAATAGAGAAGGGCCTAGTAGAGGCTGCGACGGTCCCCCTCCCCCCCATCTCAAACCAAAAGGGTAAAATACGTTGGCAAGGCCAGAAGAAGAGGTACCTACTAGCAGGAGGAGGCAGTAGCATCATTACGAGTTGAAGTAGACAGTAGGCCATGCAAAGAGTACAGGGTCCGAACCCCAGTGAAGGACCTTGCTCGGAATAGATATTCCTAGAATAGTCGTAACAACAATCTCCTCACGAAAGTGGGTAGACAGCAGACGCGATCCCCAGAAAGGCAACGGGTCGGGTGTCGAGTCCCGGTTCCGGTTTGTAGATGGTCGTAGATAAGCAGAACCGGGAAGCTGGTTTAAAGGTGGCTGAGCCAGGGCCCAACTAACAGTCCTCCTAGGAAACCTATAGCTGACAAAAGGAGCTGTGTCTTCGAGAAGGAAGGCGGTCAGCAGATGCGGTCCACAAAGGGCAACGGACCGGGCGTCAAGTCCCGGTCCTGGTCCATAGGCGTTCGAGGACAAGCAAAACCGAAAAAATGGTGTAAGGAAGGATCGAGCCAAAGCCCGACCAACGGTCCTCCTTAGATGACAGCGCACTGAATATGTTGCTGTAGTCCCCTTGTTTGTCCCTAGCAGACCTAGGGTCTGGGGGATCGTAGAATGAGGCCCGAGGGGAAGGTGGGCCAAAACTGAGTAAGCGTTGATTCATGTACTCAACGGAGTTACTGCCGGGATGCAAGGGACAACAGCCTAACAACGACCGAAGGCCTGCAGTCCTGCAAAAGACGGTTTCAGAGGTCAGGAGACCTAAATCAAAAATGGAATCGTGAATAAGGTACCGGGCCTGGTTACAGGCCTGGGCCTGGATCCTGAGCATCGAGTACCTGTACGGAAAGTAGAAAGATGGATCGATGCTCGGGCGTCCAACAATAAAGACGAGGTCAACTGTCGAGTGGCGGATCGTGGAAGAATACAGGAAGAATGTAGCATGTGAGGGCCTATCCCGGGCCCGGGCGACGGTGTCCGGTTTCCGATCTCCAGGCGTCTGGCTCGGACGAATAGTGAAAAAACATATTCGAATATTCGTTCAAAATATTTTACATGTTAATCTTTCTTTATTGAGAAATGGGATTTGTTGAAACGGGACGCAACCATTGAGCAACCCAAAATGCACAGATCATTTCCACTACAGATGGGTTGGGACGGTAGGGATAGTCCGATATTGATATCAGTATAACCTGTATTTATCGGTGTTTTTGCCATATCGGTATCGGACGTCTGCAAGGCTTCCGATACAGATATTCGTTATGCCAAGAAATGCAACCGTCTTCCCTGCAAAACTAATACCAAGCGTGGCAAAAGCAACAACCAAGTGAGAAAAGCAAACCCACTTGCTCAGTTTGTGATGCAAATGTAGCATGTGATGCACTAAACATCATGAAACTCGGTGTCAGGCTAGCCCTCGTCCCCGCGCACATTTTAAGCCCAACCACAAGTCCGCGAGACCTCTATGAGCCGAGCTAGTCGAAAAAAACCCTGCGACAGCCACTTCGAAAAAAATGGCTAGTCCCACAGCAAGTTTTACAATGACCAATTTAAAAATCTAACTGAGAAGATGAATGTACGTAAGCAGTAAGTAGGAATAGGAGTAAAAATGCTGTTGTTGCTGCACAGAACCTTTTGGATAATCTTAGCAATAGGAACCCATGCAACACCAGAAACTGAAGTTGCATTTGTATGGAAATTAAACTTTTAGTTGTAATTTTTCATTATCATCATTATCGGCATCGGATCGGATCGGTAAAAAGTCATATCGGCCGATCCCTAGCATTGTGCCGACTTACTAGGACTTGAGAAGCCCACAGGAAATATTAAAAACCAACTCAAATTAAAAAAAAAAAATGTAAAATCACACTGAACTTTTAGTTTGAGTATTCAAATGGCATTATCATATTCGAATATGCTCTTAACGAAAGAATATTTGAATATTAGAATATTCGTCCGATCCCTAGTCTGCCACAAGGGGGACCGTCGTAGTTGTTATATGACTAGAAAACAGTAGGAACATCCGCAAGAAAACAGGACGATAATGGACCACGTTCCATCAAAGACTAAGTCCGGGCATTGGAGCCCAGTCCCCGGGCGTCAAAACGAACGGGTGTATATCCGTAACAGTAATCATAACAGACATGAACAGAAGCGCCGGCAAGAAGATAGGCGGATCGTAGTTGTGGTCCACCCAAAGGCCTCTGGGTGGATGTTGAGGCTTGGACCCTACCCGCGGTGCCCACGCACAAGCGTAACCGAAATTTCGGGTAAAGGGGTATCAAGCCAAAACCATCGAAACTCATCTTCAGAGACTGAGGTACTGACAACTGATGGAAATGGTAGCACCATCAGGAGTGGAAACGGGCAGTTAAGTTTTCCAAAGGGGACTAGGCCCGAGTCCGAGTGAAGATCCTGTCCGGAATCGACGTCCCTACAATAGTCGTAACAACCTCTTTAAGAAAAAAGGGCGGACAGCAGCCGCAGTCCATAAAAGGTTAATGGTCTGGGCGTCGAGTTCCGGTCCCAGTTCGTAGATGTCCGTGGATAAGCAGAACCGGCAGGGCCAGGGCCCAACCAACGGTCCTCGTAGGATAACGACGTACCTATAGCAGCCACGTCCTCAAGAAGGAAGGCAGGTAGCAGACACAGCCCGCAAAGGAAAACAGGCCGGGCGTGAAGTCCTGGTCTTGGTCTGCAGGTGTCCGGGGACAAGCAAGACTGAAAACGGTGCAAGGAAGGATCGAGCAAAAGCGCGATCAACGGTCCTCCCAAGAGAACCATGCACTGATGGCAGGGACGGTCCGTAGGTGTACAGATAGCCTAGAAAACAGGAGAGCTCAAGAGCAACCAGACGCAGCAGTCGCCCTACATAGAAAGATGAAGTACGGATCGCTGCGACGGCTTTGTATAAGGAGGCCTGTGCTCGCACATGCGTAGTGAAGGGAGGTTACGAGCCCGTCAGGGAAGACAACTTTCAAGCTAGGGATAAGAGCTCCAAATGGGGAAAAACTGCTAATAGAAAAACAACATATTTTTATCGGCTATAAAACTAAAGGTTAGTATTTTCGGATAGCAGTGAAAACAGATGACCGACCCGGTTTGAATGGTCAAATAAAATTTAGGGATGATTGGCGCTGCATGCTATAAGTGAGCAATTTAAGGTTTTTAAGCATTCATATAAACGATATACTGTATAACTAAATTTTAGTATTTTCGGACAGTAATACCAATGTTGCATAATGACGCAAAATTATTAATTCACTAATTCTTCTTCATATGTGTATTAGAGAATAAACACGATAAAAAACATTTTGCCAGCTAAAAATGGTTTCTTTGTGCCTACAACATACTTAACCTGATAATTTAGCGTTACATTCCTCGAATGTGATGTTTCCCCGGAGGTTTCTTCTGCTGTGCAGCCGCTTGCTTGCATACCCCTGCTGCGCATGCTCGTGGTAGTTCTCCCTTATAAAAGCGACAGCGTGGACGCTTTCGGCATTCATTTTACTCTCAATATGTCAGGCGGTGACTCGAGAGGGGAGGCAGGGCGGGAGCAGGTTAAGTATGTTTTAGGCACAAAGAAACCATTTTTAGCCGGCCTGGCTGGTGGCCGGCAAAATGTTCTTTCTTTGTTGCCAAAACATCTTAACCTGATAATTTAGCATTATCAGAAGACCTCGTTAAATTTGGTGGTGGGCACCGCCTTGACGGGCGCCCCGGGATGCAAGCAGGCTGTTCCCCAAGAAGTTGTTGAAAACTTCGTAGTTTGTTCAGAACAGGTAATGAACCTCGAAGTTAGGTCACTATCCCTCTTCACTGGTTGGCTTGTTTCCATCGTGAATGTTTAGCTACCATCGTGGTTGGCTTGCTTCTGCTTCGTTCCGAGTGCTCAAGGGGAATTGACTACTGTACAAGTAGCAACAATAGGTCGCAGCCGGTATAGTCCGTTTACATGCACGACCTTTGCATCAGGTTGTGTGAGGTGGAGGTCGATGGATTCCTTCAAGATGCTGGTGTGAGGATTGCTTCGATCGGAAGGTTTTGTTGGCGGTTGATGATGTGGAGTTTGCCCTGAATGTTATAAGTTCCCAAGGGTCAATAAGTTTTCGTGTGGTTCCATACGTTAGAATGCGAATTAGTGAGGAGGAGAAGTTGGTTTCTTCCTTTTCGTCAATTTTTTTTTTTAAGTCGGATGGTGGAAGGACTTGGGTGGTTGTTCTACGTCTAGTAGTCAATCATTTCAACTCAATCGAGCGGGGTAAGCAGAGTTGCGGAGGTCTTCGAAAACTTTGAAGAAAACCCTGTGTTGGTTTAAGTCGGGGCGTTGGGTTTTCCTCAGAGCCAAATGGCCGAAGGGATTGGATGAGTGAAGGGCACCGTCGGCTGAAGGGCTTGTTTTATGAAGGATAGAATTTCCGTGTTGAGTTTCAGACAGGCTGGGAGGAAGAGGCGAAGTCTTGTGCCGACTGGAAGGTAGTTGAGGCGGGAGGCGTCGCGGTTTCAATGAGAGGAGCTCCAGTCCCCTGGTGACGAGCAGCGGCTGCGTCGGTCAGGAGTTGCGGCTCGCTCCTATTGGTTGCGTTGGCCGGAGCGGGAGCGAGGGGGATCGGGCCGAAGGGGCTGTTGGTTGCTCGGCTGAAAGTAGGAGTTAACTTTCGGACGGATTGGCGGCGCTGTGCGGAGCGGGCAGGGGCCACGGCGTCCGCGGGACTAGTGCAGGGCCACATCGGGGCAGGGCATCCGATGAAAGAGGACCACAGTTGGGACCGGGCTGGAATGGATGGCGTTCCGGCAAGCATGAAGGAGAGCCGCACAGATCATGGATGGGAAGTGGCTCGATGCAGTGTAGCCGGTGGTCACCTGGCATGGGCAGACCGTCTAGGTGGCGGGCGGATGAAAGGCAGGAGAGGGAAAGGGGACAAACCATCTGGGGGACCAATAATCCGATTGGTTAGCGGACGACGAAAGACGAGAGGACAGGTGGAGAGAGGAGCTCCCAAATGAGCGGGCCTTCATCTAGTTCAGGACGGCATCATAACCGAAGGCGGACGAAAGACGTGGCGCGGGTAAAGAGGCTTTCAGCTTAACGGGCCGGGAAGGCATCTCAACCATTAGGCGGACAGGGGACGTGGAGCGGGAAAAGAGGTCCCAGGTTAACGGGCTATTTCCCTGGGACAAGACGGCACCACAACAGTGAGGCGGACGAGAGATGTGAAGGCAGGGAAGCGGCAACAACGTCATCAGGACCCGACGGGACAGCGTCGGGATGGACTGGTGGTCGGCGGTGGACCCGAAGCGTGGCAGGCATTGGTGACAACACATGACGACGTCCCAGAAGTGGTCGGAAGACAAACAGTTGAGGGAGAGGGCGGATGTGGACCCCTCCCCAGGGGCCACGGCAGCAAATGGTCGGGCGAAAGACGCTTGAGGCTTGGCCGGCATCGGAATCCCACGACGACGCACTGGCGCGGAGGGCCAGAAAGTGAGCCGGGGAGGCAAAGCAGGGAGCAGGACCGGCACAGGGCGCATCAACGGGCGGAGGGCAAGACGTGGAGGCCGGTAGGGATCGGCATCCCAAGGCGTCGTCCTAAAGGAGAAGCCGCAGGGAATACAGGTCGGTCGGACCAAAGACGTTTAGGCCTGGAAGTTGCAGAAGTCCGGGTCGATGTCGGGCGGGCCCCTAGTTGGGAGACGGGCGAAGACGCCAACGCAGCGGCGTGGTGGCTGGGACGGGCCGAAGGACAGACCAGGTGTAGGCATCTGATAAACCAATCCATGGTATCATAGCAGTAGTGGGGCCGAAAGATGATCGGAGAGGACGGGCCAGCAGGAAGCAGAAGTCGGGAGGCCTGCAGGAAACCGCGGGCGAAAGTCCGATGAAGGACGTCAGAAAGACGGCCAACAGAACGAGCCGCAATGGCGGTTTGAAACAAAGAGATGGCGAGGCCATGGTTCCAACCGAAAGGCAGGAGTGAAGCACCAGCCTGGACTAACGGAAGGTGGAGCGGT